>APFE030598556.1:225502-279124 GCA_000404065.3 Pinus taeda
ATTAACATTAATTAAAAATAAAAATTAAAACAGATTAATAAAAATTTCAAAATTAATAATAAAAATTGAAATCATTATTATCTCAGCCAACCTATTTGGTTTTCCAAAAATTTCCATCCTTTATCTATTTATTTCCTCTCCGCTGCTCTTCTGTCATTATCATTCTCTCATCCTGAAGATGGATCCCACTTGGGATTCGAAACGTCGATTCAAAAATAATGAAACTGTGGATTCTCCGATTAACTATTCAAAAGATTCAAGCCACAGAAATATGAAATCCAGCACTTGTATTATCACATAGGATGGAGATGGGCGGAGAACATTTAATTTGAATATCTTGTAATCTTTGCATCATCCAGAGAAGTTGTGTGGAACAATATGCAACAACCACATATTCTTCTTCTGCTATAGATAAGGAAATAAAACTTTGTTTCTTGCTGAACCAAGATACTAATTGCGATCTAATATAAAATGCACCTCCACTAGTGTTTTTTTTCGTCAATATTTCCAACCCAATCCAAATCTGTATATGCATGAAGAGTGATATTTGTATCTTTAGGATACCATAGACCAAAGCCTTCAGTTCCTTGGAGATATTTGAATATTTGTTTTACTATGTGAAGATGTGATTCCTTTGGATTGGCTTGAAATATTCCAACAATTCCTACTGCACGCATGATATCTGGTAGAGTACCTATTGGATCAAGTAGACTTCCAATCATAGATCTATACTCAAGTTGATTCAGTGTAGGAGAATCATCATTAGAACTAAGACTACATCCTGTTACCATTAGAGTACATATTGGTTTGGAATCTTCCATTTCGTACTTCTTCAGAATCTACTTGAGATATTTCGTTTGTGAGTTTTGTTTCTTGCACCTAGAGACCAAGAAAATATGTTAGTTCTCTAAGTAAAGACATTTCAAATTCTTAATTCATAACAAAATAAAAGTTTTGACTCATACATTCTTCATTACTGCCAAAGATAATATCATCAACATAAACATAAATAGTTAGAAGTTTATCATTCTCAATTTTTGTATATAAGTTGTTGTCTACAGACCCTTTTCTGAAGCCTTGTTGTTGAAGATATTTGTCAAGATGATAATACCATCCCCTCGGACCTTGTTTCATTCCATATAAAGCCTTTTTGAGTTTTCATGCAATATTTGCATCATTTCCTAGAATGAATCCCTCTGGTTCTTCAGCGTATACTTCTTCTTCTAAATCTCCATTAAGAAATGCAGATTTTACATCCATTTGATAAACTTTGAATTTTGAAAAACTCGAAAGAGCAAGAAATATTATTATGGCTTCAAGGCTAGCTACAGGTCCAAAACTTTCTTGAAAGTATATACCTTCTTGTTTTGCATACCCTTTACAAACAAGCCTTGCATTATTTCTAATTACCTCTCCATTTTGATTCAACTTATTCTTGAATATCCATTTTTTTCCTATCACATTTTTATCATGAGGTTGGGAACTAATTCCCAAGGATCATTGTTTTCAATTTGGTCAAGTTCTTCATCCATGGCCTTATCCCAACATTTGTCTCGGCTAGCTTCATTTACATTTTGTGGTTATATGGAAGATAATAAGGCTAGATAACTAGAAGATCTTACAAGTGTTCTTCTTGTTTGTACTCTAGATCCTATTTCTCCTAGAATTTCATATTCTTGATGATTCTCTTGAACATACCTGGATGGAGCCTTTTCCCTATCAAATGTATCTTCTTCTGATGCTTCATTGGTTTCTTCGTCTATATCATTTTGATTTGATAGAGGAAATAATTCACCATCTTCATTATTATCATCTTCTTTTACTGATGTCACCTATTTCGAATTTCTACATGCTTCATTGATTACAACATCAATGCATTCAACAATTTTTCAAAGTCTCTTATTATAACATTATATCCTTTACTTGTAGATGAATAACCAAGAACATTCTTTCGTATGCTCTAGGTTCAAACTTACCAAGTTTTTCATCAGTCTTTTTGATGAAACATTTGACTCCAAAAACTCTAAACTATTTTATAGTAGGAAGCTTACCATACCAAAGTTCATATGGAGTTTCATCACTATTTACATGTATATGAGCTTTGTTGAGAATATTTACTGCAGTATTTGCAGCTTCATCCCATGAGGTGTTAGAAGTTCAAGACTCATCAAGCATAGCTCGAGCCATTTGTTGAAGTGTTCTATTCATTCTTTCCACCATGCCATTTTGTTGAGGAGTTCTAGCAACAAAGAACTGTCTTTATATTCCATGTTGTTCAAAAAAATCAAAAACATCTCTGATATGAATTCTCCTCCCTGATCAAATTTGAGACATCTGATTTTTGGATCTAATTCATTTTCAACTAAAGCTTTAAAGACTTTAAACTTTTAAAATGCTTCATCTTTAAGTTTTAGTAAACCAATCCAACACATTCTAGAAAAATCATCAATGAATAAAATGTAGTATTCTTCTACATGAGGTGACTTTTTCCTTATTGGTCCACATAAATTAGTATCAATGAGTTTAAGAGGCTTACTTGCTAATCCTTCTTTGGCACTGAATTGAACTATGGTTTTCTTACCGAATTGACATGGTTTGGAGATGCTATTTTCTAGGATAATGATATCTATAAGATGATGAATAGGCTTCAGCCAGCATGATTTTATTATTTAAGAAAATATTAGATGCCCCAATCTTTTGTTCCATAACCAACTTTATTTTGTTTTTCTTAGATAACATTGTCCTTGGCCTCCTTTTAGTATATATAGATTTCTTGGAGTTCTTGTACCTTTGACTATGGTCTTTCCTGTGTCAAGCTCACGAACCACACATTATTTTGATCGAAACACAACATCATTCCCTTCGTCACACATTTGACTAAGACTCAATAAGTTATGCTTTAAACCGTCAACGTACATAACATTTCCAACTTTAAACTTTTCCTTTAGATAAATAGAACGTTTACCCTTAATGATAGCTGGTGTTTCATTTCCAAAAGAGATAATATTTTCCTTTTCTAAAGCAATTTATGAAATAATTTTATATTTATCACCTGTCATGTATTTTGACCATCCGCTATCAATGTACCACTAATTTTCTTGTCCTTTTGCAAATAGAGCTATGCCGCATATTTCTTCTTGTAATTCCTTCTTTTTCCATACCTTGGATTTTGATGATGTTGGCCAAAATTTTCTCCTACATTCAGATTATTCATTACCAAAGTTATTGCAAAATGAACATTCGGTTTCATCTTCAAGAGGTGAAAAGTTGTTATTAGAGATCTTCTTGATTCCTATCATGCTCCCTTGTTTTCTTTCTTCTCTAGTCATGATAGTTTTGTAAGGCAACACATTGGGAAGCCTTATGATCGAAGTTATGGCATGAAAAGCATTGTCCATTAAAGAAGAAATTTATGTGATCATAAAATATTTTGGTATTGTTCACCTTTTGGTTAGTGCTTCTGTTGATTTTCAGCCTTGGAATAAAATGAGCATGATTTACCTGGGGAGTACCTTTAGGATTTTTCAAAGGATTGATGCATTTTGACTGGTTTTTGCTACATTAAGATAGCTTCTCGTGATGACTGAAGAATTTTATGGTTGGGATGTTTCTTCATTGTATCCAAGACTAGTCTTTATAAGAGGATAATATTGAAACTTAATGATTTCATCTAATGTTTATAATCATTTAGAAAATCTAAGATTCAAATGTTTCGTCTTCTCAAGTTCCTTTCTTAGACCCACTACTTCGCACTCTATTTTTTCATTGTGCTTTTTCCTTTCCATGAGTCGATGTGTCAAAGCCTCTATGACTATATTCTTTTCTTCTGAGAACATTTTGAGTTGAGTGATTTCTTCAAGAAAATATTCTTCTTCTAAGGAATCCATGAACTTATCATTTTCATAAGCCATGAGCAGTTTAATATCTTTCTTAGATTCATCTTCATCACCATTAGACAGGTCATCACTATCTTCATGAGTATAATAACTTCTTCTATTAACAAATTGTTTCCTATTACCTTTTGCAGAATCCTTTCCTTTGTCATGGTTATCTTTATGAGGACATTTAGCATCATAATGACCCACTCTACCACAAGCAAAACATTTGAAGGGAAGCTTACTTCTTAATCTTTCAGAACCCATTTGAAGTTTCTTCACAAAATTTTCCTCTTCTTCTGATATATATCTTGATTCCTTGAGATCTTCCTTTTCTTTTCCCTTTGTAGAGGATTTGAAAATAACTTCTTCGATTTCTGATGGACCTCCTATCCTCATTTCAAAGGCAGTTAAAATTACATGAAGCTGAACAAAAGTAACCTATTGTAGATCATGCTTCTCTTCATGGAAGATACTTTTGAGTCAAATTTAGAAGATAAATATATTAAAATTTTCTCTACTATAGTAGCCTCTTTTATTTCTTCACACAAATTCTTCATATGATTTACAATCTCATCTAGTTGTAAAAAGTAACTAGCAATACTTTCACCACTACGCATCTTCAGAGTTTCATATTGAATTCTTAGGGTTTGGATGTTAGCATGTTTTACGTGGGAGTCTCCTTTGTAGCTCTGAATGAGCTTGTCACATATTTCTTTAGTTGTGTTGAGTTGCATGACTTTGAAAAATTCTGATTATGATAGACTTCTCAATAATGCATTGATGAATTTGGAATTTCTTTCATATGACTTCTTTTCGGTTGGATCTATGGGGAGTGTTATTGGATATTTGTATCCTCCTTCCACAATTGTCCAGACATTAGTACTAAGTGACTACAGATAGGATTTTGTTGTTATATTTCAATATCATAAGTTATTTTCATTGAAAATTGGCGGTCTAATAGATCCCATTCCTTCATGATTCTCCTCTTGAGAGATCTTCCTTCAAGTGATCAAGCTTCTTCTGAAGGACCTGCTCTGATACCAATTCTTGGGGAAAATACTGAGACTGGGGGGGGGGGGGGGGGGTGAATCTGTATTTAAACTTTCACACTAATAATTTTTCTTTTTAAAACTATATATGCCATTTTATAGAAAACAAACAGCGCATGTCCGCGACTATAATGAATGAAACAAACGTATGGATAGTAAACTTGTAAAACAGTTGATTCATTGTCTGTTGAACTTAACTCAGAGTGTGATGCATTTACTAAGAAATAAATATATACAGTAAGAACATAATAAATCAATACACATAAGAAACACACAATAACATTAGGATTTTTTTTAGGTCGAAATCCAATGTGGAAAAAAACCACCGTTGATGTCATCTAGGTCTTCAATATTATTATTATAAAAAGGTTTTACAAGTTTTTTACTGGTGCATACTTTTTCCAATAAATATACATCTACCTGTTGAAGGCTACAACCTTCACTCATTTTCCATCTTCTACTGGAAGGGAGCTCCAACCCCCTAGCTTTTGTACTTGATAATATGCTTACCACTATGTAGGCATCGGTCTACATAAGGATACCACCTTCACTCTTCCTCAAGTGACCACATTTCATAAATTTTCAGAGTAGATACTCCTAGTACACATCAACACAATTGTAATATAACCATCAAATACAACTACATCAACCAATCAATGAAACCCATCAACTATGAAGCAAAACACAATGAATCAATCTGAACAATCAAATCATTGTCACCAGAACACAGAGCTGAACCCAAAACACTACATCAACATCCAGAACCAATTGCAACCTCAAAAATCATATGTTAGAATGTACATCATTGGTAAACAACAATAAAATAGTAGCACTGATTAGATAGATAAGTCATTTCTGGACAACAAGCCCTTCCGCTACATATGCTACTTGTAAGTGTCAAACGTGCACATTTACATGCCTTCATCGAGGCTAACCTATGTATAGATCTCCAAATAATGACTTATAACTTCACAATGTTTCAAGGCTTACGATATGCTGAGATCATAGCATTTAAATGATAAAACATGCATTAGCACATAGATGTCACCTATCCATTAATCAAATCATACAATGATAAGTCACTTCAGGTCTCATGATCCTGATCCAACATTGTATCCAAGGGTGCACGAGATGTTTCAGATCTATATCATAACCATAACACTTACAACAAAAAATATACTTCAAATAGAAATATTCATGAAAAACACTTTCACTTGCACACTTAGCCCTTTGATCTTCTCCTCCTTAGATACTAGAGCCTTTGTCAATACCATGCACCAAAACAACACTTAGAACCTATGGTATTCTTATACGGGATAAAGTAACCATTATCAATATTGTGGGCTAATACCATGGTATGGACCCTTGCTATTCTATAACCTTAATTTTCCATCCCATATGCACTTTCCTTCCGTGAAGCTGCATCCATACATATACGAGCCTTTTATTCTATGTACCTACGTGTATACATGACTTGGACTAGATTAACCAGCGTAGACAACCTAAAACATTCTATTTCTTGGATTTCTTGATTTTGATCTGTAATCCTTTGTCCCATCATCTTATTCTTTTGTGCAATTACCCTATTACCTCTGAATAGACCTGTTACAATGTGAGTTTCCATCATTCATCACTTTATCATTTCTGAACTGACATGTATGTGGGTTGCCGTCAAAGACAACACATGTACCATCATGTCAACAATAATTAACCAACCGAATATGGGACTACCACATTCCACTTGACCATAGAATGACCGAGCGAAATCTCTCTTCAGCCATTCAATCCCGTGACATATTCCAAGCATGAATGTGGGAATAAAATAAAAGGAACTCAACAAGGGCATACCGATGCTAAACCACCTCACCCTCATCAATAGAAAACAAGCTTTATTAATATCCACCCTAGGTCACTACACCAAAACAATGAACACACCATAACTAACTTTATTGTGATCTCCACCCGATCAGTAGGCCAAACAAGCATGGATGCCACCGTATTTATATGCCTACACTGTTAAGAATTTTCCTTTCTCCTAGTCTCTTAGTCTTTACCGCAATCCAAACCCATATCACTAGGCCCTAAAGCGATACCCACTCTTCGGGCTTTACCATATATCCAAAACTCAAGATTACTAGCCCCAATGGAGAGAAACCCACCTCTAGACTTGACCATATATCCTTCCATTCACCGACAAGAATCCCTAGTCCATCTGAGGCAACACAAAATCTAGTTTTACCGCAACCCATAGTCTGGTTCATGGGTTACTAGGCTATGTGTTCTATTATTTCGGAGGTCCACCTCACTCAGCTTCAAATCCATATTGCAATCCAACTCAAGCAAACATGAGAACCCCATGACGCCATGGCTATCTTGAAATGGAAAGGCTAGGTTGAAAAACACTCTTACACTTGGAAAAACCCATTCCATGATACAAAAGAATACCATGCATGCCAAATTTAGATTTAAATACACATGCATGTGGGTACCTCCAATGAAGCCTATCGTAGCTGCCTGATCCTACCTTTGCCTGCTTGATCCTTCCTTCCTCTTTCCTTATTTTCCTTTCTTTCTCCAATGCCAAAGTGCTCCAAGAAAACTCTAAGTACCCAGGAGTATGAGAGAGAGAATAATGAAAGAGCTCCAAAGCTAAATTGACAAAACACTACCAACTAATCCTCAAAAACATTTTTATGAATGAGGCCTCTATTTTCTTCACTTTCCATTATTTTCTTTCATTTTCCTCCTCACATGCAACCTATCACCTTTCACCTCCTTTTTCTGCTAATTTCCATTATTTTTTCATAAATTATTGTGACAAAAATTCCAATTTACCTTTCCAAAGCCTTAGCCGATGCCTTTTCCAATTTCCTTAGCCATAAACAACTTTATGAATATCCCCTAGGATATCTTGCCCAACATTCAGCTTGAAATAAGTGTCCCATTCATCCATGGTTTTTTTTTTTACTTTTATTACATGGAATTTTCACTAGGGCTATTACAAAACCCTCCACCTTGAGGGACATTGTCCTCGGTGTTCAATGACACGTATACCTCAACAACCCACTGAAGGAAGACATACTTTTCATGGATATTTATAACACAACTCCATGCATTATGTAAAATTAAAGATATTCTTAAGAGAAAGACATCATAACAACACGACAACATATCGCATAGTGGACATTTATAACACAGGTCATTACGGTATTTACAATGATCATCATGTTGAGTTCCAACTCATATAACATCATAACATAATGATAACATAAGCACATGATAGCATAATAGCATAACAACCATACCTCATAGTTGACCTTTATAGCATAGCTTATTACAGTATTTAGATCCATACTTGGGTATACATATAACAACATCATGAAAATATAGATACCAAAAAATATATAAAAAAGTATACTAAACACCATGTCTAATCATATATCAAAAAATCATATAGCATATATCAAACCATCATAAATAAAATACGAAACCATCATAAAGAAAACACCAAACCATAATAAGAAAATGACAAACCACCATATCAAGTTGCTTTGCCTCATTTGAAAAACTAGGAAGGATATATTCCCCACAGTGGATCAACCATCTCCCATGTAGCTTCATCAAGCCCAAAATACTTCCATTGCACTTTAAATTGCTCAATTTCTCGGTTCTAGAGAATGAGCACCTTTTTCTGCAATATGCGCTGAGGCTCCGGCTAGAATTCACCATCTTGTTCCACCTATAATACAAGCCATTCAATAACATGATCAACATCCTTAACATACATATTAAGAAAATATCTATGGAAAACATCGTTGAATTTCACTATCGAAGGAAGTGCTACTCAATAGGCTACTAACCCAATCCTCTCAATGATACTGAAGTGCCCACAAAACCGTGGTGCCAGCTTGACACATGAGCCAATCCCCAAGGAGCTCTTCTTCAATTTGATGTGCAAGTATACTTGTTCCCCAATGTGGAACTCCTTGAACAACCTGCTCCTGTATGCATAACTCTTCTTCCTATCCCATCCTTCCTTGAGATTCTTCTTAATCACCTACATCTCCTGTTCCATGTTTGCTAACATATATGGTCCAATCAACACTCTACTAATCAGATTACTCCAACTAATGGGAGTGTTACGACTCCACCCATAAAATGCATCAACAAGACTCATCTTCAATGACTCCTGATAACTATTATTGTATGAAAACTCTACCAAAGGGAGATACTCTTCCCAGTTCCTCCTCTAATGCATCACATACATCTTCAACTCATCCTCTAATATCATGTTGACCCTCTTTGTCTATCCATCTATTTGCTGATGATATGTTGTGCCGAAGGCTAACTTTGCGCCTAAGCTTGAAAATAACTCCTTCCAAAACATGGAAGTGAACTTCGCATCTCTTTCTGACAAAATCTTCTTCAGAACAACATGTAGTCTAATGACATGTATGATGAACACCTATACCACATCAATGGATGAGAATGTAGACTTCACCATAATGAAGTGTGCAACATTTGTTAATTTGTCCACAGTGATCATGATGGAATAATGCTACTTTATTGTCTTCGGCGACCCTATGATGATGTCCATGGAAATGATCCATCATTTCCATTCTATAATCACAATCGGCTATAACGGACCACCTAGATGCTTACATTCTTCCTTCACTCGGTGAAAATCAAAGAATCTTGACATGAACTCTGCTAGATCACTCTTAAAGTTTGGCCAATAGTAATATCTCTTCACTGTTGTCAATGTCTTCTAATAACCTGGATGACCTGAATATGGTTTCACAAGAAACTCCATCATGATCACATTCTTGAGCTCACCTCTATCTAGTACATATATGATGTCTTAGAACCTAGCCAATCCATATGCTATAAGACAATATTCCATGCCCTGTGCACCTACACATGTACCTATACATGTACTGCCATCTGTACCTATACCACTACATGTACGTCAACCCGCACTTATACCTTTACCTATACCATTACCTGTACCTGTACCTGTACTATCATCCTGTTGAAACTTTGTGCACAATCTCCGTATACCTAACATCCTTCTATCCTACCTCCAAGATAATATCTTGTAAGTCCATCCCATAGGAGCTCGTAACTGGGAAGTGATGTACCTCTACCCATCTGCTGAGAGGATGTGCCAGACTGTTCTCTTTACCTTTGATGTACCTAATCCTAAAATAAAATTCATTGATCATGGCCAGCCATATAACCTACCTGGCATTCTGATTCAGCTGGTCAAACAAATACCTCAACCCAATGTGATCACTCATAAGCATAAACTGCCTACCAAGAAGATTGTGCCTTAATATTTCATGCTCATTTGGTTTCCAAGACTCGTAACATACCACCTGTCCATCCTACATAAGGACTCCACCAAGCCCTCTCTTGCAAGCATCTGTGTATACCACAAACTCTTTCTTCGGATCTACAATCTTTAGTACTGGTGCATGCATCAACAACTACTTAAGCTGCACAAATCTAGATTCAAACTCCTTTGTCCGTTCAACATTCTTACCTTTCGTTTGCAATGATTTGATGGGATAAGCAATCTGTGAGAAATGCCCAATGAAACTCCTATAATCACCTTCTAGACCCATGAAAAACGTCACCTCATCCACATTCTTAGGAGCTACCCACTCCATGATGGCCCTTATCTTCTTTGGATCTACTGCAATGTGCTCCTTGGAGACCACATGCCACAAGTAGTGCACCTCAGTCTGAAAGAAACTACACCTATTGAGCTAAGCATACAACTAGTCCTCCCTCAACAACCTCGACACTCCAGCTAAATTCTCGACATGCTCTTCCTAATTTCTAAAATATACGAGTATAACATAAATGAACACAATAGAAAATGTATCCAAATATGGACGCAACACACTATTCATCAAACCCATGAATGTAGTTGGACCATTATTTTAGCCATATATAACAACAAAAAACTCATAATTCCCATACCTGGTCCTGAACGTAGTCTTGTAAATGTCCTCCCCTTTGATGTGTACTTGATGGTGTATGGATCTCAAGTCAATCTTCAAGAATATTGTTTCTTCCTTCAACTCATCGAACAAGTCATCAATGCTTAGCAAAGGATATTTAGACTTGATAATCACTTTGTTCAACTGCCTGTAATCAATGCATAATCTAAGAGTACTATCTTTCTTCCTCACAGAAAATATCGGTGCACCCCAAGGTGATACACTTGGCCTAATGTATCATTTGTCCAACATTTCCTTCACTTGAAATTTTAACTCAACCAACATAGGTGTGCTCATCCTTGAAGGTGCTTTAAATGTTAGAGCTGCCCCTCACACTAACTTAATAGAAATGTTTACCTCCCTATGAGGTGGAAAATCTATAATATCCTCAAGAAATACATCCTAACAACAGTGGGAATCCAGTCAACACATCTACACCCTCAACCTCCTTACCCTTATCACTAGAAATGTGTACTACAAATAGATTGCACCTTTTGCTACACTATGATTTTGTTGCACAGATGTCACCATCCTAAATCATGTGGCTTCCTTCTTACCTTGCAAGACTCTTGGTTCTCCATTGTCATCAACACACTCAATAGCTTTGTCATAGCAGTCAACCTTGGTTCTATGTAGATACAATCAATCCATGCCCAACAACATAATCTATGATCCAAACGGTAACACATTCAAATGTATTACTATAGGAATACCATTTAGATAAAATCCACAAGGTCTCACCCAATGATGAACTTGCTTCTTTGTACATATAGCCAACTGCAATAACCAAGAATTTGCATGCAATTCCTTATTCAAACCACACTTATCCACCAAGTCAGGACTAACATAGGTATAATTAGATACAGGGTAAACCAAAATAGAAATAACTTGATCACAAATCTTACCATCCATCTTAATCATAGATGTTTGGTGTTCTTCTTGCTTCTTGTCCACTGCTACATAGATACGTGGAATACTTTGACCAACATCCCCAACAGTCTGTGCCTCTTATGCATGGTATGTCTTGGGCCTTCCACCCTGATGCTATAGAAAATCTCTCCTAAGGTGTTCCTCACCACATCTCCAACACTCCAACCAACCAATGTTGTCACCTATATGATGTTGTTCCTACTATTTTGACCCATGTCCTTGTCTAGATGCATTAAATCTCTTTTGTGGAGCCACATTTTCTTTCCCATTTGCATGTTGAGGCCTTGTCCACTTATGGGGCCATTTACCTCAAACTTTGACTTTTCCCTTCCATTCATGCTGAGATTCATTCTTACACTTTAATTTCTCAAATAAATGCTTCATTTTCCCAATAACTTCCTCTAGTGGCCGAGGCTCAGCATACTCAATCTGATATCTAAATCCTAATGGAAAACCACTAATAAACCATTGAAATTTAGCCTTGTCATTAGTAAGATATAGTGCATACCTTAATAGCTCTAGAAACTTGGTTGTGTACTCTTCATCCGTCATCGATCATGTCTTTAGCTCATAGAATTATTTTTCCTTACTGTCATAGTACCTTTCTAACAAGTACTTCTTCCTAAAAGGCTTCTTGAATTCCTGCCAGCTCAAGTGATCTGTCCGGATGTCTCTAGCTTGCTTAACATATTCCAACCAGATGTCTCATTTACCTTTCAAGTTGAAGATAACTATTATGGCCTTCATGTTATTCGTGTAATCATGCAACTCAAATAATTTGTTCATTCCAAGTATCCAAGCCTCTGCATCTTCCAGATTCTTCATATCTACATCGAAATTAGGTGGTTTTTATTTATTGAACTCATCCGGTAAGTATCCTTAATCATTCATCCTATAAGAATGATAGCGATGATGATCATGATTTCTATCATATCCAGAGATAGAATAATAGATGTGTTCACCACCCCTCCTATCTAGAGTGTCCAACAACCTGACATCTCTCACTGTATCAAATCTATCTCACTCATCTCTACGAGTATATCTACTTCAATATACCCCATTAGTCCCATCATCATTTGCATGGTTGATCTAAAGTAGCCCTTGTCGTTGTAGGTCTGACAAACTCTGAAGGAGTATAGAATTCACCTTTGCTTGCTTCCCTTGTGCCTATATGATCTAATCATTATCTGCCTTACAACTCCTTATCTCTTCCTTCAAGCTTCTCAATGTATGAGCGAAATAAGAAGTATGGACCACAACACATTGCTCATCTAACACATAACGAGATTCTATGTAGTCTACCACCTTGCTAGCCATTTCATCTTTCTCTTCCTGCAATGCATAATATGCCAGATAAACCAAATCATAATAAACCAATGTACCTTAGTATAGCTCGAGGAGGACACCCTGTCTTCAAGATCACCAAATCAGCGTGATACATGTATGACATCATAACATCATATCGTCATACACAAGTATGTGTATTAAGTCATAAACATAACTCTAACTAGGGTCTAGTCATCATTGCAAGGCCATATCAAAAATGCATGCTATGACCTCATGCATGACATCAACCATTACTCCATTATACACATTGATACATGCAACTAACAATATCCATAAGAAATGCCTAGGAAACTACAAATACACGTAAATGCATGTAAGCAAATCTTGTAATCAACCTATAAGACTGATACATGTAATAAAAATATTCAAAATGTAGCCTAACATACAAGGATGAAAGTAGATGACATAAAATCAACATGTAATCGACAAATAACCATATACAGTTAGTCACCTATTCATGTCAAATACTCTTCACATAATCAACATCAAATTCTCCATGTAACCATACTAGAACCCTAATCCAACATCAAGCAATTGTAGCAAGTATACAAGTGTAAGAGACACACATGCAACTGACATGCGTGCATGGCTAACACATTCAACCCATCTAGTATGAGAGTTGAACCATGCTCTAATACCACTCTGTAAATCCCTCCTCCCACATCAACCCAAATAACAATGCCAACTAGGGTAGACATGAGATGAGATGTGACTATGATCAGATTCAACCTCTTAGGTGACCTTAAGGAAGTAGAATCGATGGAACATCACACACAGACATCCACCATCATCAACAAAACCTTCAAAAAAAAATCATCCACTCCGACAACACGTCCCTAAGTCCCACTGGTTTTCTAGACCTCTTACACCATAGTATCTCATGCTATAGGCAAGGGGCCAACCAAAGTCCTAAATTCACTCTCATAGGCCTAATTCCTTTCGATGATTGTGGACTAAAGTTGCCAGTTTTGTGTCAACAACCCTGGGATTCAAGCCACATTTTCATGCGTAAATCCCAGGCAACTACCCAAAATGGAATGAAAGCTCAGAATCAAGTAAAGTACAAGGAAACAATGATGCAAAACAAATAAGTCAATCAATACCTTAACCATATCCGTACTAGCCGTTACAGGCATTTCATCAAACATATTGTCAACTTGTAGCCTATAGGTGTAAACAACATAATTAAGTGTAGGGATCTCACACTTATTTGAGAATCGATATGAACCATTTTTCCCTCATGTCATTTGATGCCTTATCACTTATTAGGTCATAGGTACCATATCCATTAAATTAGAAGTAAAAAGATGTTGAGATTCATACATAGCTGTTGTCACAAAATGTAAATATAACCAACACAATAGGATACAAAACACCATAAACATACTAGCCATCAAAATCAATATATACATCAGTACATTTGCACATGAAAATCAAGGGAATGAATCTCTCAGTAATCAATGTAATGAGCCAATTGGATATATGACTACCATGTTCCACCCAACAATAGAATGGCAAAGGAAAATATCCCTTTAGCTGTTGACCCCTATGCCATATTCCAAGTATGAATATGGGACTGAAATCAAAAGAAATCAACCTTGGCATACCACGTTAAACCACCTCACCCTCATCAACAGAAACCATGCTTTACTGTAATCCATCCCATATCACTAAGCCAACACAATGAACACATCATAACGGACTTTACCATGATCTTCACCCAATCACTAGGCCAAACAAGCATAGATGCCACCAGATTTCTCCACCTACACCCTGAGGAATTTTCATTTCTCCTAGTCTCTCAGGCTTTACTACAATCCATACCCAAATCACTAGGCCCTAAACTGAGACCCACCCTCCAGGCTTTATTGCATATCCCAAACCTGGGATTACTAGGCCCAATGGAGAGAAAACCACCTTTATTCTTTACCATATATCTTTCCATTCACCGACAAGGATTCCTAGGACATCTGAGGCAACACAAAATTTCGCTTTATCATAACCCAGACACTGGTCCAAGCATTACTAGGCAATGTGTTCTATCATTTCAGAGATCCACCTCAACTACCTTCGAGTCCATCTAGCAATCCAACTCAACAAAACATGACAACCCCGTCCACCATGGCTACCCAGAAATGGCAAGGTTGGGATGAAAACTAGTGTTACACCTAGAAAAAAACATTCCATGATAGAAAAGAACCATATTGAATACAATGCATGCCAAATATAGAAAGGAAAATACATGTGCAAGTCAATACTTGCAATGACGCCTGTTGTAGCTGCTTGATCCTACCATTGCCTCCTTGAACCTTGCTTAATCTGGCCTTCTTTTCCTTTCTTGCTCCAATGCTAAAGTGCTCCAATCAAAATCTAAGTATCCAAGAGTATGAGAGAGAGAATAATTAAGGAGCTCCAAAGCTAAACTAATAGAAGGTTACCAACTAACCCACAAAGGCCTTTTTATGAATAACGCCTCTATTTTCTTCATTTTCCATTATTTTACTTCATTTTCCTCCTCACATGCAACCTGTGACCTTTCACCTCCTCTTTCTCATAATTTTCATTATTTTTCATAAATAATTATGCCAAAAATGTCATTTTTCCTTTTCGAAGCCTTAGCCATTGCCTTTCCTAATTTCCTTAGCCATGAACAACCAAATGATTACACCTAGAATGTCTTTCCCAACATTTAGCTTGGAATAAGTGTCTCAGTCATTTGTGGCTATTGTTTTTAACTTTTATTAAATGGAATTTTTATCCGGGTTATTACAATGGTCCAACAATGCAGACCTCTAATGAATAATATGGCTACACCATTTAATTCCCATAAAAACATCATGGAAAATGCCTATAAAATCTACCCCTTTACACTTATTTCAAAATATTGAACCTTGAGAATCTCAAAGATTCCATAAAGATTCATTCTCATAGGTCAACTAGAATTCAGGAGCTGATATGAAGGATCTAATTACACCATCATGTTCCTTAGGAAAAACTTCGAATAATGAGTATAAAACAAACCCGATTCTAAAACTATCAATTTCAGGCCCCTGGGGAATCTAAAAGATTCCTCAACATTCTATAAAGATTTTGTGTTATAAACTGACTAAAATTCTCGTGCTCATATCATAAAAATAATCGCGCCATCAGACTCCTAGAGAATTTCTAGTTTGTTTGTTTATAAACTTGGCATGAATCTGACACTGTGAGAATATTGGCCCTCCAAGGAATCTCGAAGGTTCCTCACTAATTAAGCAAGGGAATATTCTATCAAATATTTTAGGGAATATCCTATAGAATATATAAGTACCAAAGTATGTTCCACATGGTTCCTTACCATATGTCACGTTGGGGTTACACCTTTGCTTGGCTTTTTTTCTCCCCTCCCCGACACACAAATGGTTTTCAATTTAAATAAATGTTTTGGGCAGACAATACAATGAGAGGCCACTTGGGACATTGGTGGCAGGTTTAAGTTGGGAAAGGGAGGTCAGCGCTGCCAACCCCACGCTCACCCGAATTAACACTTGATATATATTTTATGGTGACACGTTTCTTTTGTATGGCGGTAAGTGGGGCCACTCGTGGGGTGGGCCGACCGAATTTCCTAGGTGGGTTCAAATCCTGTCAGCTACATTATAATGTTATCATTGCAATATGGTCAGGCAGGGTCTAAGTCAACCACGTCCTTGACCCATCACTTTATATATATAATATATATTGTGTAGGGATTTCCAGGGATGGAGGCTTGCCAACCCATAGTATATTTATTTTTAAATTTTTTATTGAATTTCAATATATTGGACAAAATTGTCGGCCGAATTTCTAAGGGTCACTGGTTTTTTATGTATGCGACAGTTTCACTAGTTTTGGATGTTGGAATCCATTCCTACAAAGTTCCAAATTTTTGTCTCGTTAATTTCTACCAAATTTAATGGCTCTGGCATATTTATCCATGCTCCAAATTTAGTTGCCACTCTACTAAATTTAGCCAGGGGGCTAGTTTCACCAAAACATTGATTGGCCATAACTTTCACATCATAACTTTGATTAAGATGTCATTTGTGACGTTGGAAATGTTGCAATGAGATATTCGATCTGGCCTTGGTTCCACTGTAATCCAAGAACTTTTATTTTTGAGCCTTTCTTGAGCCCTCTTTGATCACCGAGTGTTTCTGCAGTCACCTGGATCATTCCTCCCCACTAAGGAGCCTTTGGGCCTCGAAAAGTATGAACATAATGTGCAACATTTCTCCCTTGTGTGCACAACAAGTGCCTTGACAGGCCACATTTCCTTCTCCTTCATCTTTGTTTTTCGAAGCCACAAGTGATGAACTGACAACTGCATCCTCTGCAAATTTGTATTAGAATATTTTCAAACTACATGTTGAGTTACATGACCAATCAAGACCCAAGAATCCCCATAATCTCCAAGAGTTTATAGCACACACTCTTTAGTCAAGTGTACATCATGATAGAAACCAATACCCCATTTATCAAGAAAAAAAGGCCAAAACATCATCATGCTGCTTTCATAGGCGATGGAAAAAACACCATCACTTTTACAATCATTTCAAAGCATATGCTTTACAATGATATGACCATGAAAATATACTATATCTTATAAAACCATCTCTCACTTAACAAATTGAATAGGTCATCTGGTTGTGACTGATTCACACTTTGAACATCTTCACTAGCTGGTTCCTTCATAGGTTCTTTCTAGGCATGGAGTATCTAACACATGGACTTATGTTGTCCATTATTGTTGTAGTGGCTATAATGATTCTTTCTCCTCCAAAATTTATGGATCATCTTGGAATTCTTATTCCTAGTTCACCTCTCATAAGTGACTGTGGAATCCTCACCATCACTAGAATGTTATTAGGTTCTTCTGTCATATGTTATTGGCTTCTCACTAGTTCTATTGGAACATTCCCCAACCTGTTTTCTAACATTCACAAGTCCTTCATAAAGAGGATATTCCTCAACTTTGATGTGATTAACTATTCCCAAGCCATTAATGTCGAGGCCCTTCCCTTGATACCCCATCTCCTTCAACAATTTTAATCCAATTCCTATAGTAAGATTCTCAAAAGTAGTGAAATCATTATCATAAAAAGAACATGAAACTGAAGAATCATTTTTTACCTCACACTTTTTATGCTGGAAATTTTCCAAGGCATCCTCCTTGGATTGAAACTAGTGTTGCAACCTTTGTTTCTCCTCCTCTGCTTCTTGTAGGAGTCTTCTCAGTTCAACATTCTCTACCTTAATGATTTAGGTGATTTCCTCAAGTTCTTCGACCCGTGCAGTATTTGGTGACCTCCTTACTTTTGGCACAACATGTGTTGAAATCTTTGTCTCATCGCTTGAATCAGAACCCAAGTCAATATGTCCATCTTCCATAATGCTAAGAGCTGTAATCTTCATTCCATCACCAGTGTTTGATTGGACATCAATTGGTCGAACACCTATAAATAATACAACTATGATCTTTTCATCATCCTCTCATTTAGATTCTTGATCTTGATGCATAGTTGCAATTGTCTTTTGCTTCCCTTTTCTATCATTCCTCTTTGGCCTCAATTCTCGATGCAATTTCTAGAAATGTAACTCGTCATTACCTTATCTCTCATAATGAGTACAAGAGGGCTTTGCTTCCTTTCACCTAGATGTTGATGTCCTCTTTGGGTGGTCATATTGCTCATTCTTCCCCCTGCTTTCAAGATTTACAACCTTCATAGTTACTTCATCAAGATTTTTAGGTTCAAGTAATAGCGATGAGTTACGCAAATGACCATGTAATGAGCCAATGTATTACATCAATGTTTCAGGAGTTTCTAATGGAACATTCAATTCTAATGCTTGTTTCCTAAATTCGTCTATAAAATTTTGAACATTTTGACATTTACTTTGTTTCAAAATTTTTCATTCCATCATGGCCCTATGTCTGTAACCCAATGGGTAATAATATCCACTTAAAGCATAGACGAACTCAGACCAAGATTAAAGAAGTTTACAATTACTCTTACCACCTTTTTGAAGTTTTCCTTCCCAATAGACGAGAGCACTGCCCCTCAATCGAAGGGATGCTAACTGCATCTCAGCTTCATACTCTTTGATTTGTCGTATCTGATAATATACTTCAACCTATCTGACCTATTTAACTAGGTTTTCTTTATTAGATTCTCTAATAAACATAGGTAAACCAAACTTGACATCCATCTTTAAAAAGGGCCTTTTATGAGTTTTTATACCTCTAGAATGACGAGAAGAGGAAGAAAAAGATCTTTCACTGGAAGATGGAGAGGGAGATTTAGGAGTATTTTCTCCTCCTCCTTCATGATTCATCGAGGCATGATCATCTAGTCCTTCCTTCTTCTCTAGTTTTGCCATTGTCTTCACATAGTCTACAAAAAAATTGGCCACTCTTTCTGCCATGGCATAGAAGGCCTTGCAATAACGTTTCTCTCCCTCCAACCAAACATCTTAGTTGGCCATTTTCCTCTTTCATGATGCAAGCCCCACTTCTAGATAAAATGACTTAAGTTTTCCTTCACCTCTTTGTAGCTTTACCTTGGTTATCATACACTTGAAATTGACATTAATGGAAGACCCTCTATGATACCAAACCTGCTCTAGATATTTTCACTTCAAAGATGCATACATAATTGATTTTAAAAGGCCATGTAACCAAAAGACCCATACATATAAAGGAAGCATAAATAAATGAAAACGATATGAGGCAAAGACACGTATAAAGTTCATAACGGAGTTCACCTACTATGGGTTATGTCTCTAGGCCCTGCTCAATGTGGGGAGGCCACATTCATTAATCTTCAGCGAAATAAAATTACATGCATATGCAAAAGACACCTTATTCCTCGACATCTAGGGATGGCTAAAAAATGCACATCTTGGCTAAAGAAACACACTGCACCTTTTAATTCAGGGTAAAAAATAATGAAAATGATTGTAAACTCGACCACATTCTACTTTAGTCAAAATCTGGACCTCCAGGAACCTCAAATATTTCCCAAAGATTCCTTCTCATGGGTTGAATGGAATTTATCTCCCGGGAATGAAGGATCTAACAACACCATCATGTTCCTTGTGAAAAACTAAGAAGAATGAGTATAAAGTTGGTCTGGTTATGAAAATGTAAATTTTGGGACCGTAGAGAATCTTAAAGATTCCTCAAGATTCCATAAAGATTTTGTACTACAGGCTGACTGAAATTTTGCTACTCAAATCAAAAAATCGATCATGCCATTAGACTCCTGGAAAAATTTTGATTCATTTGAGTATAAATTTGGCATGAATGTGACACTGCAAAGTTTTTCCCTCCAAGGAATCTCCAAGATTCCTCACTAATTCTCGATGGGAATATTCTAATGAATGTCTCATGGAATATACCAGTTTTGATATACGTGCCACATACTTCCTTAGTACATGTAACATTGGGGTTCCACCTCCACTTAGCCTTCATTCTCCTTTCCCTAGCGCACAAATCGTTTTTTGTTCAAATAAATGTGTTGGGTGAATAATACAATGATACTCCACTAGGGATGTTGGTGGCAAGGTTAAATTGGGCAAAGGTAGTCCAGTGGTTCCAACCCTGCCCTCACCCGAATTAACACATGATATACGTTTTATGTTGCCACGTTGGTTTTTTATGGTGGTAAATGGGGCAGGCCCGTTGAACTGACTAGGTGGGTTCAAATTCCACAGGGCCAGTTATAATGTTATCATTGCATTATGGTTGGGTGGGGTCTAGGTCACTCATTGCCTCGACCCATCATTTTATATACATATATAATATATATTTTGGGGTTTGGAGGGTGTGGCGTCCTGCCAATCCGTAATATATATGTTGTTTTAAAATTTTATTAAATTTAAACATATTTCACAAAATCACCAACCAAATTTCTAGGGGTCACTATTGTTTTTAAGTAGGCGACAATTTCGCCATTTCTAGGGTCAAAATTCATTGCTGCAAAGTGCCAAATTGTTGCCTCATTAATTTCCGTGAAATTTATCGGCTCCTACAGACTTAATCATGCTCCAAATTTAGTTTGCAGTCAACTAACATTAGCGAGGGGGCCAAGTTTTACCAAAACCTTGATTGGAGAAAACTTTCACGTGAAAACTCAGATTGAGGTGTTGTTTGTGTTGTTGGAGGTCTTGCGACAAGATATTCGATCTGACTCTAGTTTCATGAGAATACAATAACTTTTAGTTTTGATCCATTCATGAGCCCTCTTTGATCATTCAGTATTTTTGGAGTCACCCAGATCAATTGATCCTTAGGCCTCCCCATGTGCGAGTTAATTGTAATTATCCTAAACTCATGACTAATCATTGCCATTGTGTTGAATTTTTACTATCCTTCCTTGATGTCTATGAGGCCTTTGCATGTGTGATTATGATTTGCAGCCCAATGCATCTTAAGAGACTCACATTCATGGTGAAAGGAACACTTGATTATGTTGGTATTGGTAATGATAAATTACTGAGATGGGGGTTGAATCAATAATTCTAACTTTTGTTTTTAAAACAAACATCGCAAAATAACACAATAATAATGATTATGATGTAAATTCAAAGAACCCACTCTGTTTACATCAATTATTTTGTCAACACCATCTCACAATAGGGTCCAATCCCCTTATATCAACAAGCATCAAATTTATTAGAGCCATCAAGCTCAGCTCTATGTAGGAATGAACCCGCTACTACAAGTTAAATCTACTCTTTCATATAGTTTTCAAACTAAGACCTCTTGTAGTTTTATTTAATTTAATTTAAAACATGTAATATATACTCACTTGCAACCACTTTAGCTTTTGTAGCTCATATATGCTTTAACAATCTCTTTTCTTTTCTAGAGATACATGAACAAATGCAGTCTAAAAAAGTATTCTTCTTCTTACAAACTTATTATATGGTTTTATTAGTTTCAATTGGGTTCACTGCATTATATGTGATATCTCTCTGGTTGTCTTGCACAAACACTTCACCTCGCAACTACTATTCTTTTCTATTCCAAATTCTCATTGTTCGAGAACATATACATCAATTAATTATTTTTTGGCCCGAGGAGTTTTACAATTCATTGTTGTCGTAGTTTGCATTAGATCTACTTGGAGACTTTGTTCCATCACATTGGAATGCCTAACAACTCACTTATTTAACTCCACCAACTCAATATTAATTCAAGTATCTTGAATTCTATTTATAGTTGCACCAACTCACAAAATCAATCTTGTGTTGTTATTTCTACTAGAGCTTATCCATTAATTTAGATTAGCAAATCATATCCCTTTTGTGCCTTTCCTCACTGTCCAATACTGCAAAAAAATATTTATATTCGTAACTTATCTCGAAACCAGATTCATAATGATATAATCCCTATTAGTTTGATCTCCTTCATCCATAATACCAAGATTATGACCAGAGATTTAATGTAAAGATGTTCTTAATATTTTATTTGGATTCATACATTTTTTTATGTTGCCCTCAAGCATAAACCCCAACCTCCCAAACTATATAGTTGTCGAACTGACTCTTAAATGATTCCCACAAATACTCCATTATGAATTTTAAACTTCGAACTACGAGAAAAAAGGATATTATTTTGGTCTGACTACCTTATTTTCATATAATTCAGAAAAATTTATAACACTAGAAATCAACTCCAAGCACAATACTTTGGCACAAATCCCAATGTTATGCTACATCATCTACTACTATCTATATGACATCATTACTTCAAAGTGAATTCCTTCGAGTGGTGCCACATGTCACTTTTATTTTTCCCACTAATTTCCATGAGTCACTTGCACAACATCCCACATCATCATCTATTCAGGTTCACTCAGGTTCACACCTTTCCTCTTGGTTGCACTAAAGTTGAGCATCCAAACAATTGAACTACTAAATAAATAATCATTCCTGAACAACCAAACTTGCTTGAACAGTTGAAGCACCCCAAATAGATTTGGGGTTTAACTCTTTTTTCATGTGATTCTTGTTTTCCTTTTAAGAATATTGAACCTCTGAACTTCTTCAACACTTAGAAGTTTTTCAAACTATCATATGTCATTTTAAAGGTATTTATAAGGACAATTTGACCATGTAATTTGACATGGAATTTGACTTGTTTTTCTATAGACAAAGTGCCTTCAACCAATAGGGCATTGAACCATTCATCCACCAACTACAGTTATAATTTTTATGATGGTTATTTAAATATTCTACTACTATGATGGTTCTTTGCCACTAGCCTAAACAACTAACTCGGTGCTACTCATGACATCAATAATCGTACATTAATCTCCAAGATCAATCAGAGGTGCCAATCAATGACAAATTTATGTCCAACAATCGTCAACACTATTTCCAATAATCTCCTCCTTTGGCATTGATGGAAAGTTTTCCAAACATATTCAATTCATTGGGAAATATGGCACAAATGCATGTAACATACTGCATGCAATAACACTCCCCCTGACACCAATCAGGCTCACTCTTCTTGACACTGAATGATCCCCTTGAACATGATACCTTCCATGGATAATCATGCACTATGTTTGGCCTCTTCGACCTATCCTCTCTATAGCAGAGAGCCATATGACTACTCCATTTGTCTTATGTTCCTTCTCGTTTAGTTTTCAACTATTCGTGTTGTTTCTCACCTTGAGGTCAACTATAGAAATACTTGAACATGATATCTTCTCCATATTTGATATAAATGGAAAAGGATATACAGGCCTCACATATCTCCCCTTAAGATCATCACTTTTCACTAGATGATAACTTTTCTTGTAAATAGATAGGAAGCATAAAAAATTTAAATTTTCCTTGTGCCTCTCCTACAACATAATGATCATATTTATTTCCAAACAAAGTAGTTTCAAATTCCCAAATATTGTGAGTCATTTTGAGGAAGGAGAGACTACTTGCAATTTATGTTTGAGGTATTCAAATGGTCCTTTAGGTAGTAGCTTCGTGAAAATGTCTACAATACGTTCTATAGTAGCCACATATTCCAATATTAGAACATTTTTACCAACCTGGCCTCATAAGAAATGATATTTGATTGGAATTTTCTTGCTCTTAGAGAACATAACTTGAATTTGGAAATGCTAATAACACTCATGTTGTCACATAGAATGGGAATGGGAGCATCAAATTCAACATTGATATCCTTTTTTTCTTCTTCATGCACATACTTTGAGTACTTCTAGTAGTTGTAGCTATGTACTCTTCATCTGTTTCAGCTAAATAGATTGAGTTACGCTTCTTTCTTAGCCAAGAGACTAGATGTTTCCAAAGAAGAATGCCACTCTGCTTGTACACCTTTTTTCATCAAAATTGTTAGAGTCGGTCTTTACATCCCTCGGTCAAAGATCACTTCTCTTTATTGCATTTGAGTTTTAGGTGTCTCGCTTGATTCACTCAGTTGCATTCCGCTAGGGGCATGCCATAATTTGACAGAAGGGTCTTGTTATTCATTACCCCTCATGCCTTGCACTGCTGGCTCAGGTTTGTTCATTAAAATCAAGTTTTTGCGTCAATTACAGTCACTAGGTCTAGGGTTTCACAAGTTGTGTCTTCAAACTATCCAATAAAGCCAACATGCTAGAGGGAGGTTCTTAATAAGTTGTTATTTCACATATTTTCAATGTCATCTAGATGGATCATGACTTTTCTTCAAAACTTTGTTTTGAAGAAAATTTGACATTTCTTCTTTTGTAATAATTTTCAAAAAAATTTCAGTTGTTGAATTCTTCAGGTGCAGCCCTGGTCTCCTTTGCAAAATTCCATGTCAGCTATCCTTGCAAAAAATTGCCAATAATTTCATCATTTCAGTCAAAATTCAAAAAGGAAATTGAAATCACATAGTTGAATTAAAATGTCAAAAAGTGCCAATGCCAAACATTACAAAAATGGGTTTTCAAGAATCAAAAATCAAATCCATGTCTTTATAAACAACTTTCCATGAAGATCAATGTCATTTGCATGCCAAGTTCAAAAGAAAACCATTCAAAGCAAATTGGTTGAGTTAGTGCGCGTTTTGGGTGAAGTTGGAGGAAGTTTGGCCAGCGCGGCGCATAGAGCAGGTGGCGCGGCGCACTGGAGAGGCGTGGTGCACTAGGAGAAACCACACAGTGTTAAATAACATGGGAGCGACGAACTGGGATGGCGTAGCACATTGGGTATGCGGCACGGCGCATACAGTCCAAATCCCGGAACTGCCTAAAATTTCTCCAAATTGCCTAGAACTTACACAGATTTGCCAGGTAGAGTCTTCTTCTTAGTGTTTCATCCAATTTTGTGATGTGGTTTATGGATGGTAATGGTTGGAACAAAACATCAAACCCTCCCTCTCCAATAAGAAGACTTGTTGTTAGGGTTTTCAAGGTCATTACTTTGTTACCAAACTCACTCTTCCATTTCATTTTTCCCTTCTTTCCCTCATTCTCTTCTCCCTTATTCCATATTCTCGCTAATTTTATTCTTCTCTATCCCCAAAAAACTACTAAACCCCTATCCCCAATTCCCTTCCACATATTTCCAAATGTAAAAACTCCAAACCCTACCCTATACATCAAATCCATCAAAACCCTCCTACATTTCCCTAATCCCTATAGTCCCAAAAGTCCCTAATTCCCCTACTTTTTTCCCCATTCCTAATAGTCCCTTGTTGCAATTTTTCCCCTTGGTGGCAGAATTCAACCACAGCACAAACAGAGCAGTCCAACACAGTTTTATCACCAACATCTTTTTCCCCAAGGTAATTTGTACAACAACAGTTATGTCATCCGGTCATTCATCTGATTATGAAGTAGAGACCCAAAGTGACTCACCCACGGAGGGACATGCACCCTGGAGGCCTCATAAAGGTGGCAGACATGTTAGAGAAGAACCGACCACCCTTACATAATTGCAGGCCTACCCTCTTGTCATCTCTTGTTTTCAGTTTCAGTCATGTTATGAATTTTGCGAGAAGGTTGCTACTATTCAAGTCCATCATGAGTTGGCTCACTTATTTGTATTACATTTACATGGTGATTGAGTTACTTTGGCTAGTGTCACTTTTACACTCACACCAAATTCTATCTCATTAGCAACCGACATACCGAACATTGAAGAACCATGGAACAAGAAGCAGAAGATTGACCGGTAACATTATGAGCCATACATTAAACCTGGATTCTTGAGGCAGCTCAATAGAGTGTTCCTGTTCTAATATCTCAAAGATGAATATGCTCCATTAATTAAATTAATCATGAAGTATTTCAGTTGTGAAGGTCGCTTCTCCCGAGTATATGCTTATCACATCAGGTTGCTCATGCATTTCACCCAGGTAAGGATGATGAACATTTCCTATTTCATATGACGAAACATAGAGAGGATGACCGCCCTTGTGTAGCACAAGACCCCTAAGTAGTAGTTCAAGAACATTTTCCATTTTTCTCTCATCAAGATTTTGGTGCTTCATCAGCGTGGATTACAGGGAATCACTTGGGATGATTTCATCTCTTGTGACTCTTTCAGAGCTTCAGAAGGACCTTCAGCGGTTTGGCATGAGACTGGTGGACCTTCTCATCAGCAAGAGGGCCATGATCCACACACTGCTACTATACTGGTCTTCATTACATATCAAAAGGGCATGAGGTAGTTATTTGCAGCAGCAAAACGAGTGTTATCTCCACCCGGGGTGGAAGGGGCGTCGCTTCTGACATCAGCATCACAGGTACATGACAGAGGCAAGAGGCCAATGCAGGATGAGGGGCCTTTAGGTGAACGAGAGACTGATTTCATTCTCATTCAGGATATTGTTACAGACATGGGCTCGCAAAATGCACATCTTAGAGAGATCATCCACAAGCAGCAGACGGAGATCACAGCCTTGTCCCTTGACTTGGAGACGGCTAAGTGGACTATGAAATACTTGGAATAGATGAACAAATAGCTCAAAGATCAACATGAAATCGTGGAGTTGCAAAACATTTGTGAGAATCACCAAGCTGCCCAAAGGCGGAGGATTGAGCTCACTTCATTGGAACAAGAGATTAATGATGATCGGGAGTCCTGGCTCAAGAGAATCAACATCCACCAGGAGAGACTGCTGGAGAAGGCTGATAGGGACAAATAATTGTTGAGACACATGGCTTTCCATTATAGGGCACGTAATATGAGTTCCATGGCATGAATAAGGAGTCTAAAGGCGAAATTGAAGAAGGCAATAAGGAAAAAAAAGAGCCAAAAGGAGCATGATCATCTTTGGATATTGGCCGAAGCCTCTTTATCCCAGAATGACACTTAATAGAGAAGGTAAAACCCAAATTTCAAGAAATTTGGAGCAATTTTTGTATTTTTGAAAATTTTTGCACTAAAAAACAGGTTTTGCTTCCCTGTGCGTCGCGCCACATGGCGCTCGCTTTTGCTAGAGGGCTCCAAATGGCAAAAAATTTATATCTCTAGATTTGGCATGAAAAATCATGATTTTTGGTGCATGGCCAAGAAGTTTGGGCAAGTTTTGAGTCCACAAGTGGTCAAAAACACTCAAAAAATGACCTCACTGCCCCTATTTTGACACACAGGAAGCAGTCTTGGGAGATTGAAGTTTTGGAGGTGCTATGGACACCAAATTGCAAAATTCCACTTGGGTTGGAAATTAAACATGGAGGGCTTTCGAAAAAGCTATCTCGAGCTCAATTTGGACTTCGTGAAGTGCCCAAAATTCAGCTCCAAAGTGGCGTGACGCATAGAGGATTTGGCACGACGCATAGAGGATTTTTGCCCAATTTTTCACCTTCCAGCTCAGAAATTCGGTCAGTTTTACTAGCTTTTCTTTGTAATGTAATTATTGACCTATCTTGATGTAATTGAAGGATCATGATGTAATATTGGCGTATTTTTACTTGTTCTAGAGGATTCATTCACTAAAGAGTGAAAATTTAATGAATGAATCAGTTTCCTACCTTATAGAGGCAAGTTGTTTGATTGCCTAGATTTTAGTGCTTTGTTTAGAATTGGTTGAAAGAGCTCCTAGAATGATGAGCTCGACCCCTAGGGGCATGGGAGTGGATTAGGATGGTCTATATCATGTATCTTTTGAGTCATTTTCAGGGTTGGACACTTGGGATTGCTTGACACATCATTGTACATTCTATCTTTGCAATTTTGGCAAAGGAAAGACCAGGGTTTTGCAGCACTAGTTGGGATCCATGTGGCTCTGTTTTTTGATGATGTTATTCTCTTTGTACTTGTAAGTTCATTGATGGTTATGTGTATCATTTTCCCTTCTTTTTGCTTCTGAAATTAAACAAATGAGTGATTAAGGTAGAAATCACTGGACTGATGTGCTCTGCTTTGAACTTTTGTTTAATCTTCAATGTTTTCATATGTTTGAGGAGGACTCT
Source organism: Pinus taeda (assembly GCA_000404065.3). Classification (NCBI taxonomy): domain Eukaryota; kingdom Viridiplantae; phylum Streptophyta; class Pinopsida; order Pinales; family Pinaceae; genus Pinus; species Pinus taeda. Next base: position 254,152 of record APFE030598556.1, read on the forward strand.
CGAGACTCTCTTGCCCTCCTTGGCTCCTCACCAGTCTGATCCATCCATTTATTCACTCTGAAACCATCAAAACAATTTCTTTCCTTGCCCCAATCAAAACTCTGGAAAAATTGTCTCATCCCCAGACCCAAATTTTCCTCTCCCATTTTCCAACTCAAAGCCCCCAAAAACTCAATTTAAATCCTTGTACTTCATACCTAGCCTAAGATTATTTTTTATTTCAGTCATCTCGAGCCCCATCAATTATCTTTTACAGAGATTGACCTGGAGAGGGCCCTCTCTTGTCCTCGTAGGGCTAGCTACGAGGATGAGCATGGTTTAATGTGGACCTAGAACCTTGCCTTTCCAGCCTAAGGCAAATCTAGGCTCTAACAAAAACAACCATCCCAATCAACTCTAGTATAATATTTTAAGGTAAATTCCTTACCTCATTTATACCATAGGCCATAGTCCATTGCGCCTTGAGGATATTTTAATATTATATTTACTACATTGAAATGACCTTCCTTTGGATTTGCTTGAAATCTTCCAATGAACACTACTACTTAGATAATATCTAGTACTAAATCAGTTACATAGAACAATATTCCAATTATGGATATGTAAGCCATTCTATTTACTATGGGAGACTCATCTACTTTCCTCATTTTACAGCCAATCATCATATTTGTACATGTAAGTTTACAATTATCCCTCTCAAAGAATTTTAGATTTTCTTTCAAATGCTTAGAATGGGAGTTGAAATCACTTGTTTCTAACTAAGAAATCAACAACCCAAGGAATAAGGAAAATTCCATTAGCATGGACATCTTCAACTCATTTTTCCTTGCCTCAACAAATTAATTTTGACTCTTCTCTGAATAACTTCCAAAACATACACAAAAATGATCAACATATTGCAATTTTTACATTTAATGTATAGATTATTTGTTGTTATTCCTCTTCTAAAGCCTTGATGATGTATAAACTTGTCAAATATATAATACCATTCTCTAGGGCATGCTTCAACCCATACAAATCTTTTCTTAGTCTGCACACATGCTCTTCTACTTTTGAAAGCATAAATCCTTCTATTTGTTCAATTCATACCTCCTCTTCCAATTATCCATTAATAAATGCTAACTTTACATCCATATGGTACACTCTTAAAGTTATTATAATATGGAAATGCAATAAACATCCTTATTACCTCTAACATAGCTATAGGAGCAAACTTTTCTTTGAAATATATACCATCGACTTTGGCATAGCCTTTACAAACTAGTTTGGTTTTGTTCCTCACAACTTGACCATCTCTATTTAGCTTGCTTTTGAAAACCAACTTTGTGCCAATGACATTATTCTCCTTCAGTCGTGGAACCAATTCCTAGATGTTGTTTCTTCTTATCTGATCATTTTCTTCACTCATCATTTTGGCGCAAAAATGGTCCTCAATTGCTTCATTTACATTCTTAGGCTCTATTTGAGATAGAAGTCCAAAGTTTACTTGTCTGGGACAACGTGTAAATATTCTTCTAGTCAACAAACTTTGATCTTTACTTCTAGTTATCTAAGTCTTAGGATGTTTCTTCTGAACATATGTTGATGGAGTTCTGTATTTATGAGGTGAATTTTGTAACTCCTTGTATTCTTCTTCTTGTAGATATTAATCTTCTTCTTCATCCATATCTTTACATCTTTGATTCTTGTACACAAAACCCGCATCCATCTTATATTTCTGTCGAGTTATTGGTATATGTTGTAAATCTTCATCATCTTTGAAATATATGCATTCTTGAATATTCTTAGTCCTTTTTTTATAGTACTTGAAACCATTTCTTATGTTTTTACACCAAATAAAAATGATTCACATGCATGAGAATGAAACATACCAAGATTTTTATCATTTCTCTTAATATAGAACTTTCTCCCAAACACATTGAGATGCTTCACTAAGGCTCATATCCATTTCCAAAATTCATAGGTAGCATTATTATTATTTGGTCTAAGATGAGTCTTATTTATCAAATAGATATCCACTTGGGTTCCTTCTCCTTGGAAGGTGTGTTTCACATCTCCTTCATCCATCACAAACCTAACCATGTCTTGAACAATTCTGTTTTTTTTTCTACCACTATGTTTTGCTAAGTAGCTCTTGCAACCAAATACTACCTTATGATTCCGTGATTTTCACAAAATTTTTTGAATTCACTTGAACCAAACTTTCCTCCCCTATCCAACTGTAGGAACTTAATCTTCAAATATTGATCATTCTCAACCTAAGCCTTCAATACCTTAATTTTTCTCAACACGTTTAATTTTTTTGTTAATAACATATCCATGTGGATTTAGTCAATTCATTAATTGACAAAAAAGAACAATTTTGGCCTCTAAAACTTTGTTTTCTTAGGGGGAGGTAGGGGAGCGGGTGACGGAGGGGACACAAAGGTCTGTATGTACTAGTTCTAGTGGTCTAGTTGTGGAATGCTCATTGGTATTCAATTGTACCCTTGTACCTTTTCCACATTGACAAGACTTACATATTGAATTACCTATAAATTATAGTTTTTGTAAATGCCTTACTTCCTTTGTTTTACTGACTTTTACCAGACTGTCAAAGTTAACATTACGCATCCTTCTATGCCAAGACCATGTCTCATCAACTTTGTTCAGATAGTATTTTTCCTTAGCATCATCATAGAAATAGAAATTGTTGGGAGTTTTGATTACTTTTCCAACCAGATTTTCCATCTTAGGATTTCATATCTGAAAATATTTTGATCAAAAAAGAAATCATAGCCATTATCACATATTTGGGTGACTCTAGGAAGATTGTGTTTGAGGCCATCCACATAAACGACATTCTAAGTCATAGTCTCCTTATATAAATTAATGATTCCCTTTCATTTAATTTCTATTGGGGAAGTTCTTCTAAAATTAACACTACATTTTCCATTTTCTTTGAGAAATAGGAACTTACTCTTGACTCTAGTCATGTGGTTTGGGAAACCACAATCCACATACAACTTCTTTCCTAATCATGATCATACATCACAACACTACATTCCTCTATTTATTATCCCTTTTGTCAAAATTTCTTTTCACTCTTATGAGGGCTCAGCTACTTTGAATTTTGGTTTTTAGTAGGATTAAAAAATCTTCTTCTAAATTCATTAGCCTTGTGACCATAATTATGACATATGTAACATTCAATCTCATTCATAAGAGGAAAGAAAAAAATTATATTTGTAGCATTGAAGCTTCTAGATCCACCAAGTTGAAAGTGATTAGAATTATAATTTTTATCTCTTTCAACTTTAATCGCAATACAATATATTTATGGGCAGAGTTATGACACATATAGAAGTTACCTAAAATAAATCTCTCTACCTAAGGTAGTGCATCTATTTAGTTTCATTAGATCTATTGAAATTTCATCAACTTGCTTGTTGGTGAACAAATCTACACTAAGGGGCTTTTATATTTATATAATTGTTAACTCTCAACTTTTCTTTAGGATTTTTCATTGTTTCATTCCTAGAAGTTTTTCCTTTATGTGCATCCACATAGCTCTTAGGATCCTTTTTCCTTAGGTATGTGGAAATCGATTCTCCTTTTGAATTCTTACGATATTCTTTATAATGTAAACTAGATTTTCTTTCTGATGGCTTCATGAAGCTAAGGAAATCATCAAATGCTTATAAAAGTGTAGTAAATCTTATGTGTAAATCCATCTTGGACTTTATCTTCACAAGATCAATTCTCAAAGATACAACTTCTCCCTACAACTATTATTAGTCCTTTTCCCATTTGGCTACCTTCTTTATAAGAAGCTCCTCTTTACTCATGGATTCTTCAATATCCTTTTTTAGGGAAATGATATCTCCATCATGTGCATATATACTATCCTTTCATTTCCTTCATGATAGATCTAGCTTCGAGGCTTATTTTTCATCGTCTAGTCTATCATGACATTTTTGTTGTTCCTTTAATTGTTGAACTATAGTCTTTAGCCTTGAGATTTTATTCTATTTTTACCTTTCAAAGGTTATAATATTAACTATTAGAATTACACAAACCTTCTTAAATGCCTAGAAGTTTCTCTTTCACGAGCTTCTTCTACTTCCTACTCTTCTTCCACTTGTCTGCTGAAATGTCTAGCCCTGCTTCAAGGTCCACCATTCCTTCTTAAGATTCTAATTTATCTTGGAACATAGTCTCATATTTGAATTCCATGAGTGTGCATTCCTCTTATTCATACTCAAAATATGCTTGAATACTTTCCTTGGATGACTCACTATCTTCCATAGAGTAGAAGCTCTTTTTCTATTGAGTCTTCTTCCTCTAATATTTCTGACCTTCTTCCCAGATCTTATTTTTGTCCTTGTTCACTTTTTTCTAGCTTTATTTGGGTATATAGAAGAAAAAATTCCTACTCTAATACATTTATAACATTTAAATGGTAGCCTACCCTTTTATTTTCTATAGCATCTTTTGAGTTTTCTTACAAACTAAACCATTTCCTCATCTTAGTAACAGATCAAAAAATATTGAAGTCTTTTGTGCTCTTTGGATTTCTTTGTGCCTTTAAATTTTTCTTTCTTTTTATCCAACCTCTCGTCTCAAATTCTCATCTCATAAACCATAAGAGTTTCATGTATTTTTTCAATAGTTAGAGTCTTTAGTTATGTCATCTCCTCTATTTCTAAGATCTTGGCATTAAATCGCAGTGGGAGTGATCTAATTTTTTTTTGGACAAATGGAACTTCTTTAATTTCTTTTACAAGTCCTCTAATCATATCGGTTACTTCATAAACTCTAAGAAAGTATTCAACACTTCCTTCTTCTTCATTCATTCTAAGACTTTTAAATTATTATTTGATTTGTAATCCAACACATTTACCAACTACTAGCTACAATTGCATTCTTAGTCATTTCACTATTGTTGTATGTTCTCTTTTCATCAAGATTTGTAGGTCGAGCTGTTGGAATGATGTATCGAGATTGTACTGTAGCACATACATCCACTCCAAGGGACACCATGTGTTCTTCCATTCTGACTCTCTAGAACACATAATTAACTTTATCAAATATTGGTACTATGCTTGAGTAAATATAATAAATTTCCTAGTTTTCATGATTCCCTCCGGATCTACCTTCTAATGATTAAATTGTTCCTCAAGGAACTTTATCTAATACCAATTGTTGGGAATTGAGAATTATTGTGAGTAAGGGTGAATAAGTAATTCTAAATTTTACTTTTTAAAAAAAACATGACACAATATCGCAATAATAATGCATTCACACATGTAGATAATGATTTGAATGTCAAAACCCATCCAAGAGAAAAACCACCAATTCTTGTTTTCATTATGATGTAAATTCAAAGAACCCACTCTTGTTTTCTATGCACCAACTCACAAGAGGCTCCAACCGCATCACATCAGTAAGCACCAACTTTCTTAGAGGCACCAAGCTACTACTATAATTGAAATCTATTCCTTCATGGGATTTTAAAACAAAGACCTCTTGTAGAGTTATTTTATTTATTTTACAACTTTCTATCTCTTCTCACATGTAGCAATTTCAACCTTTGTAGCTCACATATTCCTTAACAAGCTATTCTCTCTTCTACATGGACATAAAAACACATGATCTATAGCATTTTTCTTCTTCTTACACACTCATTATCCAGTTATACTATTTTCAATTGTCTTGACTACACTTTATGTGCTCTCTCTGGATATCTTGCACATGAACTTCACTTCGATGTTGCTCTTCCTTTTAATTCCAAATTCTCTCCCATCGAGAATAGGTACGTAAATTAGTTATTTTTTAGCTTGATGAGTTTATGGTTGATTCCAATCATAGTTTGTTGTAGATCTCCTCTGACAGTTTCTTCCATCACAACGGAATGTCAGCAAAATAATTTATTTAAATCGACGAACCAGACTTTCACTTAAATCTTCTCAATATTAGTTGTAATTTTTCTAGCACAAAAAGTTAATATTGTGTTGTTATTTCTACTGGAGGTTATCCATCACTTCACATCCATAAATTATATCTCTTGTTTTGGAGATTTCTTCAGTGTCCAACCATGCAGAAAAATTTCTCCTTTTGTAACCAATATTGGTGCCAAAATCTTCAAGGTATAAACCTTGAATATTTAAGCTCATTATTCCACAAGACCAAATCTGTGACCAAATCTTTATTATAAAGATGCACTTAATATTTTTTTTGGATATGGGCCTTCTTTAATATTGCATTGCAGCATAACCCCAAAGCTCCCAAACTCTCAAGCTTCCAAACTGACTCTTGGACATGTCCCACAATTACTCCTTCTTGAATTGTAAACTTGGAACACCCTGAAAAATGATCTCATTCTAGTCCTACCCCATGATATTTATATAATTTCAAAAATTTATAAAAGTGAAAATCACCTCCAAAGATATCAATTTGCCATAAATATCATTGTTATGCCACATGATCTTCTACTACCAAGTTGACATCATTAATGCCATGTGACTGCCTCTGGGTGATGCTATCTGTCACTTGGATTTGGCCACTTGCGCATCATAAAACATCAAAACTGACTTCAAACATGTAACTTGCACAATGTACCATGCCATCATGTACACCTTGCTAGCGCCACCTCACTGACCACTTCCTTTTTCCACATCATCTATCTATAAATATAGAAAGAAAGTTGAGTTCAAAAATTTCATCATCTTTGAACTAAAGATGAGAATTTGAACACCAAACTCTTGAATACTCGATATTTCCTGAACATTCTAGTACCTTAAATAGACGTGAGGTTTGGTCATTCTTCCACATGCTAGTTGTTCTCCTTTCAAGTAACTCAAACCTCTAAGCATCTTCAAAGCATATAAGTAATTCAAACTATCATATATCATCACAAAGGTAATTCTGAGGACCATTCAACCATCCATATGATTTTGGTATTTGACTTTATCATTTGCACACAAAGATCCTTCAACCAAAAATCCATTGAACCATTCATCCACCATCTACAATTATAATGTTTTTAAGGATTCTTCAAATATTTTTTTACTATGATGGTTCTCTACCACTAACCTAAATAACCACCTTGATGCTACTATTGACATCAATTGATGTAAATCAATGTCCAACATAAATAATATGTTCTAATCAATGACAACTCTTTTCCAACAATCTACAACATTGTGTCCAACAGTTGAGTACCAGAGCCTCCTGTCAACGACTCCTATCTTGTCTCTCACTAATATAAATTTGGGTCATTGGATAGCTCACCTACTTGAGCCTTGATCAACCCTGACTCTTATATACTTAGTATAGAATCATTTTTGTAAAACTAACAAGTCCTCCTTCTGCAACTAGAGTTTTAGTAGTAACTTCCAATAGTTAATTTATAGTTTAGGACCAACCCAATTATTTCTCAGTCATTAGAGGTTCACTTCTCATGGTGTTTCCTTCCCTTTTGTCTCCTGATGCATGCTAGAAGATGGTGTATCTAGACTTTGGAGACCTTCGTGGGTAGCACCCTAAATAGCGCATGGTTTGAATAGCTCCCCTTGCCTAGTCTTTGTCTCTGCAACTAAATTATCTAGTAGTATAATTTTGTCTTGCATTCTTTTCTGAGCTCTTATCATGCTTATGTTACCTGTCTTTGGATTATCTCCCATAACTCACTTCTTTCCTCTACTAGATCCTTTAGCACACTTAACGTGTTCCTCTTTGCTCCCTTACGTGTTGGTTCATCGTTATGGCGAAGGAATACTTTTTCTCTCCCTTACTAGATCTTGGATTCAACTATCACCTAGCAACTTATCTCTTTCTCTTTTACACATGGCCCCTTTCCTTGTGCCTACCATTTGTACCCTTTACCGACTGATATTTTAATCACCAATCCTTATTGGTATCTCACCATGGCTCTTTAACAGGCACGCTTTTGCTAAGGAGAATCATATTACCATGAGAAGACCTCCTGGGTATGCTCATCTATCCGCCATCACTTGAAGGAAACAATGAAGAGGTTTTTGTTATTCAACCAAGGCCCCATCTAGTAGGAGGTCATATGTATGGAAGAAGGAGGCACTCAATAATATTACAGTTCAGATATGGAGTTTCTTGCGAAACTACAAAATTGTGTGCTAGATGATGGACAAACCCATGGAATTTTCAACCACTACATTTACACCATCTAGTTTTATTATAATTTGAAGTTTCTCCTTGGAATAATATTTATAGAGAGGTTCAAGCATCAAGCACAAATCCTAAAGTCTTTGTATGATTTGCATCATCATACATGAGACCTAGATATCCCTTCACCAGTAGGAATCACCCTTGACAATAATTAGCACCCGACATAGGTTTCTGCCATATACTTTTGTCCCTCTAATCATTATTACGCTATGATTTGGTTTTTTCCTTTTTTTGGTATCATAGTCAACCCTAATTCCCAATTCCGATTAATTTTTAGTATATGTGTAATGTTTTTCGTTTTTGGGAAAAATATGTTATTTCCTCTCTATGAAGAGTGGAATATTGGCGATCGTCAATTCTTCATACTGAAATACTAACCCAAGGTATCTAGCATATTCATGTAGACTCTTGTTTGGAAGAAAATAAAATATTTACCCAAAAAAAATAGTACGTAATATCTCATAATTTAAAATGAATTTGTTCATTTAAGGAAAGGGATGGGGCTCTCCTAAACCATAGAACAAGGAAAATAATTGGAAGATAAAATAAAATACAATTAGGAATCAACCTTTCTACCTGCAAAAATTCATAATAAACCAGGTTGAATGCTTTCTAAGCGAGAAGAAGAAGGGTATGCAACAAAGTAAGAATATTTACTTACAATTTTGAAATAAAATATCATCTTGTACAGATGACTCCTTCAATTGAAAATGATGCATGCATGCTAAAGACTAGATCATTAGAATTTTTGTTGAGTCATTTTAAAGCCATTTCCTCTTCTAAAGTATCTTTTAGCCATTGTTTAATTTAAGCCTATAAAGGTGCATTAGTGGCTTCTTATTTCACTCATACTTCAACTAATTCATATTCAATATCTTTGAAATCATAACCAATTTGATGTATTATCCTTGTTTCATCTTTATTCTTTCTAATGAAATGGGTTAACCAAATTTTAATTTTTTTTATGTGCAAATAAAATAAGTTTTTCAAACCCATCACCCTATTGTACCCTTATTAGAACAACACGCACTTGCATTCATTCATGATTCAAAAACATCACATCCACAAGTATATTTTTATACTTTAACTATTGTTCTACCTCAATTATCTTAAAGAGTAAGTTATTTTCTTTTGTCTTAATACTTTCGCACTTGAAAATTAATTTTCAGAGTGTTTTAAATGTGTATTTCCAACAAGCCTTTAATTACTCACTTATGTATTAGGATATAAGACTCTATTATTGTCTCTAAGATTCTTTCATATTTGACACCTTTGTAATAAAGGTAGTTAAATCCTCTTTATAGAACATTTCATCATGTTCCAAGTCCTTTTCCAAGTGTTGAATGTGATCATTAATTATAATGGATTTACTGAAGGCTTGTGTACTCCCCACACTTCTAATATTGTATCAAATCTTTTATTTACATCATCATCCACATACAAATAGATTCAGAATAATAGAATTCATGTCATGTTAATGCAAAAATCATTACCATCATGTGATTCTCTTTTCAAACTATGGATAAAGGTTGCAATATAGAATTGAGACATGTCCACCACTATTAAGGATAGAGGAAGGATTGATTACCTATAAAGCAAGGACAAACAAAAAAACTCAGAGATGCATACTATTGTCATGTATATTTCAAATCATAGTGTTTCCTTTGGTTGAAGAAGCTGTTGAATTTTTATAGTTTTATCGAAATTTAATAAAGGATTTAGAATCATATTTAGTGAAAAGACATTATGGGTAATTATGTGTGGACTATTATTCTATTTTATTATAAATGCATTATAATATTCATCTCTATGATTAGGAACTATTTTCAATTCTTGAATTGAATTATCATTTTTTATTTTTGATAATTATATTTATATGCTGAAATATTATATAGTATTCTATAAGTTATGTTATACATTGTACCGAAAAAATTGTTGAAACAATAAATTATTTATTGTCTAAAGCAATGTATCTTCCTTCCAACATCTTACAATTACAGTGTTTTTACTAGTAATTGGGATACTATGAATTACTTCTTTATCCCAATTGGGATGTATATATTTGAAATAGGAGGTATATTTAGATAGATTTGTTAGTTTTATTATTTTATTATATTGTACTCCATTTACACATCATAAAACACCTTTGCAAGTATCATTTCCAAGAACAATTCATTCAGTGGCAATAGGAACCACATAATAGTGGATATTGTCGCACCAAAGGAGTAGAGGTCTAATTGGGCATGTGATTGGTTGATGATTCCATGTTTTAGGAGGAATTTTTCCACTTATCGACAACTGAGACTAGAAGGATTATGTATGACAAGATGATCCTTAGGAGCTATTCATTATTTGAATTTTGAGGTCTAAAATGGGCCTCCTAAGGAAATTATAAAATAATAGTGGAAATAATAAAATAATATTAGATTATGTCGTTAAATTTTAGAGGGAAAAGAGAAACAACGATTTTTTCAACTTGTATTTTCAACATATTTCCCTATGGGTTTACTCAAATTTTGAGCGCACACACTTCTTGGACGCAACATTTTATTCCTCGTCCAAGAATTATGCATGTTCCATACTTTCGATGGACATTGCTACACAAAAAATGATAAATACATGAAAAACATTATTGCAATCACATTATTCATGTTTTTCTTAGCTTTTCATGTAGAAAGGTCCATCCAAAGTATGCAACATTGGTACTTCTTGAGTGAGGAATTAAATTTTTCATCCAACATTGCTACTCCTTGGATGATGAACTAAATTTTGCATCCAACAAGTACTGTAAAATTGACCCCTTTCCAAATCTGGACCTCTGGAAATCGCAAAGATTCCCCTAAGATTCCTTTTCATGGGTTGACTGGAATTCATCTCCATGGAAGAGGGATCTAACCACATGATCATGTTTCTTGCGAAAAGCTAAGATGAATGAGTATAAAGTTGGCCTGATTATGAAAATATAAATTTTGGGACCGTGCAGAAGCTCAAAGATTCCTCAAGATTCCATAAATATTTTGTGCTACAGGTTGACTAAGATTCCGCTACTCAAATAAAAAAACCAATCATGCCATTAGACTCCTCACGAAATTTTGATTCGTTTGAGTATAAACTTGGCATGAATTTGACACTGGGAAATTTTCACCCTCCAAGGAATCTGCAAGATTCCTTAACATTTCTTGATGGGAATATTTTGTGGAATATTCTAATATTTGTCCCATTGAATATACCAATTTCGAGCTATGTACGATGTGGTTCCTTACGGCAGGTGACATTGGGGTTCCACCTCTACTCGGCCTTCATTCTCCCCTCCCTGGCGCACAAATGGTTTTCGGTTTAAATAAATGTGTTGGATGAAGAATACAATGACAACCCACGAGGGACATTGGTGGCACTATTAAATTGGGCAAGGCAGTTCGGTGGTTGCAACCCCGCCCTCACCCGAGTTAACACATGATATATGTTTTATGTTGACATGTTATTTTTGTATGATGGTAAGTGGAGAGGGTCGAATGAAATAACCACGCAGGTTCAAATCTCGTAGGCCCAGTAATAATATTACCATTGCATTATGGTTGGGTGGGGTCTGGGTCACCTACTTCCCCAACCCATCATTTTATATAAATATATAATATATATTTTTTCGGTCTGGCATGGTGTGGCGTCCCGCCAACTCCATATATAATATTATATATCTATATATATATATATTATATTATATATAATATATATATAAGTTTTATTCGAATTTAAACATATTGCTTAAAACCAATGACCAGATCTCTAAGGGTCACTATTCTTTTAAGTAGGTGACAATTTCATCAGTTCTGGGGTCAGAATCCATCACTGCAAAGTGCTAAATTATTGCCTTATTAATTTCTGCCAAATTTATTGGCTCCTCCAGACTTAACCATGCTCTAAATTTAGTTGGCACTCAACTAACTTTAACCAGGGGGCCTAGTTTGACAAAAAACTTGACTGGAAATAACTTTCACATCAGAACACAGATTGAGGTGTTGTTTGTGTCATTGGAAATCTTGTGACAAGATATTCGATCTGACTCTTATTTCATCACAATGCAAGAACTTTTATTTTTGATCCTTTTCTTCAGCCCTCTTTGATCATTCAGTGTTTTTGGAGTCACCCGAATCAATTGATCCTTAGGCGTCCCCTTATGCGAGTTAATTGTGATTATCCTAAACTCATGACTAATCATCTCCATTGTATTTAATTTCTATTATCCTTCCATGATGCCTGTGAGGCCTTTTGTGATGATCATTTCCACCCCGATTCAACTTAAGAAAATCACATTCATGATGAAAGGAACACTTGATAATGCTGGTATTGGGAATCATAAATTGTTGAGATGGGGGGTGAATCAATAATTATAACTTTTATTTTCAAAATAAACATCACACAATCACACAATAATAATGCATTCAAAATTATACACAGTGATTTTAAGATGGAAATGCTTCCACGAGAAGAACCACCAAATCTTGTTTTGATTTTGATGTAAATTCAAAGAACCCATTCTGTTTACATCAATTATTTTGTCATAACCCTCTCACAACATGCTCCAACCCCCTTATTTCAACAAGCATCAAATTTCTTAGGCCATCAAGCTCAACTCTATGTAGGAATGAACCTGCTACTACAAGTTATATATACTATTTCATGGATTTTTCAAAGTGAGACCTTTTTTATTTTTATTTAATTTAATTTAAAACGTTTTATCTATATTCACATGCAACGACCTTAACTTTTTTATCTCATATATTCTTTAACAATGTCTTTTCTTTTCTATAGGTACATGCACAAATACAGTCTAAAACACTATTCTTCTTCTTACACACTTAGTATCTGGTTTTATTATTTTCAATTGGGTTCACTGTATTATATGCGATATCTCTCTAGTTGTCTTGCACACACACACACTTCAGTTCACAACTACTCTTCTTTTTTATTCCAAATTCTCACTATTCAAGAAAATGTACATAAATTAATTATTTTTTGGCCCAAGGAGTTTTACAATTCATTCTAATCATAGTTTGTAATAGATCTACTTGGACACTTTGTTCAATCAAATTGGAATGTCCAACAACTAACTCATTTAATTCCACCAACTCAACTATTAATTCAAATCTTGTCAATTTTCACTTGTAGTTGCACCAACACACAAAATCAATATTTTGTTGTTATTTCTACTAGAGCTTATCCATCAATTTAGATTAGCAAATCAGATCTCTTTTGTGCCTTTCCTCATTTTCAAATAGTGAAAAAAATATTTATATTTGTAACTTATCTTGACACCAAACTTATAATGATATAATCCCTATTAGTTTCAGCCCCTTCATCCATAAGATTGAGATTATGACCATAGATTTAATCTAAATATGTTCTTAATATTTTATTTGGATTCAAGACTTGTTTGATGTTGCACTCGAGCATAACCACCAACTTCACAAACTATAGAGTTGTCAAAACGACTCTTGCACGATTCCCGCAAATACTCCATTGTGAATTTTAAACTTAAAACTACTTGAAAAGAGGATCTTGTTTTGGTTCAACCAAATTATTTTCTTAGAATTTAGAAAATTTTATAACACTAGAAATCAACTCCAAGCACAACACTTTAGAACAAATCCCAATGTTATGTTGCATCATTTGCTATTATCAGTATGACGTCATTACTTCCAAGAGACTGCCTTCGATTGGCGCCGCATGTCACTTTTCTTTTTCCCACTTGGTGATCTAAAAAAATGAAAACCAATTTCCATGCTCCACTTGCACAACATCCCACATCATCATTTACTCCTAGTGAGTGCCATCTCACTAACGACATCATCTATCGATATAGATCGAAATAAATTCAGGTTCATGCCTTTCCTCGTGGTTGCACTAAAGTTGAGCATCCAAACAACTGAACTCCTGAATAACCAATCATTGTTGAACAACCAAGCTTGCTTGAATAGTTGAAGCACCCCAAACAGATGTGGGGTTTGACCCTTTTTTCATGTGATTATTGTTTTCCTTTCAAGAATATTCAACATCTGAACTTCTCAACACTTAGAAGTTTTTCAAAGTATCATATGTCATTTTAAAGGTATTTCTAGGTACCATCCAACCATGTAATTGGATAGGGAATTTGACTTGATAGTCTATAGACAGCATTCCTTCAAACAATTGACCATTGAACCATTCATCCACCAACTACAGTTATAATTTTTATGATGGTTCTTTAAATATTCTACTACTATGATGGTTCTCTATGACTAGCCTAAACAACCAACTTGATGTTACTAATGACATCAATAATTTTACATTAATCTCCAATATCAATCATACGTGTCAATCAATGACAAAATTTTCTCCAACAATTGCCAACACTATTTCCAATAATCTCCCCATTTGGCATTGATGGAAATTTTTCCAAACATACGCAATTCATTTAGAAATATGGCATGAATGCATAGCGTATAACATACTACATGCAATAGCACTCCCCTTGAAACCCATTGGGCTCATTCTTATCGATGCTCAATGCTCCCCCTAAATGTGATACCTTCCATGGATGATCATGCACTATGTTTGGTCTCTTTGAACTATCCTCTCTATAGCACAGAGCCATAAAACTACTCCCTTTGTCCTATGTTCTCTCTCATCTAGTTTTGGATTATTTGTGTTGCTTCTCACCTTCAGGTTCACTATAGTAAGAAATTATTGAGCATGATATCTTCTCCCTATTTGATATAAATGGAAAAGGATATACATGCATGACATATCTCCCCTTAAGGTCGTCACATGTCACTAGATAATAAATTTTCTTGTCAATAGATAGGATGCATAAAAAATTGAAATTTTCCTTATGCTTCTCCTATAGCATAGTCACCATATTTCTTTCCAAACAAAGTTGCTACAAATTCCGAAATATTGTGAGTCATTTTGAAGAAGGACAGACTACTCCCAGTTTACGTCTAAGGTATTCAAATGGTCCATTAGGTAGTAGCTTTGTGAAAATTCCTATAAGATGATCTATAGTAGCAACATATTCCAATCTTAGAACATTTTTACCAACTTGCCGTCGTAAGAAATTATATTTAATTGGAATTTTCTTGTCCTTAGAGAACATAACATGATTTTTGGAAATGCTAATAACACATGTTGTCACATATAACTGGAATGGGAGCATCAAATTCAACATTGATATCCTTTATTATCTTCTTCATGCACATAATTTAAGTACTTCTAGTAGTTGTAGCTATGTACTCTTGTTCTGTTGTAGTTAAAGAGATTGAGTTAAGCTTCTTTCTTAAACAAGAGACTAGAAGATTTCTAGGGAAGGATGCTACTCTACTTGTACTCTTTTTTTCATCAAAACAACCATCCAAATCAACATTAGTATAAAATTTTAAGGTAAATTCCTTACCTCATTCATACCTTATGCCATAGTCCATTCCACCTTGAGGATATTTGAATATTATCTTTAATACATTGAAATTACCTTCCTTTTGATTTTCTTGAAATCTTCCAATGAACCCTACTACTTGGATAATATCTAGTACTAAATCAGTTACATATAAGAATATTCCATTTATGGATCCGCAAGTCATTTTATTTACTATTGGAGATTCATCTTCTTTCCTCATTTTACAGGTAATCATCATGGTTGTACATGCAAGTTTATAATTCCCATTTTTCAACTCATTTTTCCTTGCCTCAAAAATAATAATTTTGAATCTGCTCCAAATAACGTCCAAAAATGGTTTCATCTACATACACAAAAATGTTCAATGTATTTCCATTTTTACATTTAATGTATAAATTGTTGTTTGTTGTTCCTCTTCTAAATCCTTGATGATGTATATACTTGTCCAATATATAATACCATTCTCTAGGGACATGCTTCAATCCATACAAATCTTTTCTTAGTCCACACACATGGTCTTCTATTTTTGAAAGCATAAATCCATCTAGTTGTTCAATTCATACCTCCACTTCCAATTATCCATTAAGAAATTATGACTATACATCCATATGATACACTCTTAAAGTTATTGTAAGATCGAAATGCAAGAAACATCCTTACTACCTCAAACATAGCTATACATGCAAAGTTTTCTTTGAAATATATACCTTCGACATTGACATAGCCTTTAAAAACTAATTTGGCCTTGTTTCTCACAACTTTACCATCTTCATTTAGCCGTTTTTGAAAACCCACTTTGTGCTAATTCCATTCTTCTCCTTCAGTCTTGGAACCAATTCCGAGGTGTTGCTTCTCCGTATCTGATAATTTTCTTCAATCATGTTTTTGGTCCAAAAATGGTCCTCAATTGCTTCATTGACATTCTTAGGCTCTATTTGAGATAGAAGTGCAAAGTTTGCTTATCTGGGACACCTTTAAATCTTCTTTTGATCTACAAACTTTGATCTTTGCTTCTAGTTATCTGATTCTCAAGATGTTTCTTATGAATATATGTTGGTGGACTTTTGTATTTATGAGATGAATTTTGTAACTCCTCATATTCTTATTCTTGTAGATATTCATCTTCTTCTTCATCCATCTCTTTAGGTCCTTCATTCTTGTACACAAAACCCACATCCATCTTAGATTTCTCTTGAGTTATTGTTCTATGGTGCAAATCTTCATTGTCTTTGAAATATATGCATTTTTTCAATATTCTTAGTCCTTTTGTTATAGTACTTGAAACATTTTCTTATGTTTTTGCAACCAAGAAAAATGATTCATATGCATGAGAATCAAACATAACAAGTGTTTTATCATTTCTCTTAATATAGAACTTTCTCCTAAACACATTGAGATGCTTCACTAAGGCTCATATCCTTTTCCAAAAGGATTAGGTAGTATTACCATTATTTGGTCTGAGTTGAGTCTTATTTATCAAATAGAAATCGACTTGGGTTGCTTCTCCCTTGAAGGTGTGTTCCACATTTCCTTCATCCATCACAAACCTAGACATGTCTTGAACAATTCTATTTTTTTTTCTACCACTATGTTTTGCTAAGGAGTTCTTGCAACCAAATACTACCTTATGATTCCATGATGTTAAAAAAATTCTTTGAATTCGCTTGAACCTTGCTCTCCTCCCCTATCTAACTGTAGGCACTTAATCTTAAAATATTTCTCATTCTTAACCTAAGCCTTGAATACCTAAAATTTTCTCAACACGTCTAATTTTTCTGTTAATAGCATATCCATGTGGATTTAGTGAATTCATTAACAAAAAAAAGTAGCACTTCACACCTCTCAAACTCTGTGTTCCTAGGGGGAGGTAGGGGCGGGGGCAAGGCCGACATAAAGGTTTGTATGTAGTAGTACCAATGGTCTAGTTGTGGAATGCTCCTTGGTATTCAATTGCACCCTTGTATCTTTTCCACATTGGCAAAACTTACATATTGAATTATCTAATTCCTCACTTTATTTGTTTTACTGACTTTTACCATACCGTCAAAGTTAATATTATGCATCCTCCTATGCCAAAGCCATGTCTCATCAACATTGATTAGATAGTACTTTTCCTTAGATTCATCTAAGAAATAGAAATGTTTGGGAATTTTGATTTCTTTTCCAACTAGAGTGCCATCTTATTCCTTCATATCTCAAAATATTTTGATCAAAAAAGAAATCATACCCATTATCACATATTTGGGTGACTCCAAGAAGATTTTGTTTTAGGTCATCCACATAAAGGACATTCTAAGGCATAGTCTTCTTATATAAATGAACGATTCCCTTTCATTTAAATTTTGTTGTTGAAGTTCTTCCAAAATTAATGCTACCTTTTCCATTTTCTTTGAGAAATAGGAAGTTACTATTGTCTCTAGTCATGTGGTTTGCGCAACCACTATCCACATACCACTCCTCTTCCTCATCATCCGCATACATCACAACACTACATTCCTCTATTTCTTATCCCTTTTATCAACATTTCTTTTCACTCTTATGAGGGCTCAACTACATTGACTTTTCTTTTTTAGTAGGATTAAAAAATTTTCTTCTACATTCATTAGCCTTGTGACCATAATTATGACATATGTAACATTCAATCTCATTCATAAGAGGAAAGAAAAAATTTCTATATGCAGCAAGGAAACTTCTAGATCCACCAAGTTGAAAGTGATTAGAATTATAATTTTCATCTCATTCAACCTTAATCGCATTACAATATATTTATGGGTAGAGTTATGATGCATATATAAATTACCATGAAATAACTTTCTTTACATAAGGTAGTGCATCTATTTAGTTTCATTAGATCTATTCAAATTTCATCGTCTGGCTTATGGGCGAACAAATCTACACTAGGGTGCTTTTGTATTGATAGAATTGTTAACTCTTTGCTTTTCTCTAGGATTTTTCATTGTTTCATTCCTACCATTTTTTGCTTTATGTGCATCAACATAGCTCTTAGGATCCTTTTCCTTATGTACATTAAAATTGATTCTCCTTTCGAATTCTTACGATATTCTTTATGATGTAAACTAGCTTTGCTTTTTGATGGTTTCAACAAGATAATGATATCATTGAATTCTTCTAAAACCCTAGTAAATCTGATGTGTAAATCCATCTTGGACTTTGTCTTGATAAGATCTATTCTCATAGATACAACTTCTCCCTACAACTATTATTAGTTCTTTTCCCATTTGGATACCTATTTTATAAGAAGCTCCTCTTTACTCATGAACTCTTGAATATCATTTTTCAGAGAAATGATATCTCCATCATGTGCATCTAACCTAACATTTCCTTTCCTTGTTGATAGTTCTAGCTTCAAGGATTATTTTTCATCCTTTAGTTTATCATGAATTTTTTCTTGTTCCTTTAATTGTTGAACTATAGTCTTTAGACTTGAGATTTTCTTCTATTTTTACATTTTGAGGGTTATAATTTTCGCTGTTAGAATTACACATACCCTCTTAAACTCCTAGAAGTTTCTCTTTCAGGAGCTTCTTCTTCATCGTAATCTTCTTCAACTTCTCCGTTGAAATGTCTAGCTCTGCTTCAAGGTCCACCACTCCTTTTTCAGATTCTAATTTTTCTTTGAACATAGTCTCATATTCAAATGACATGAGTGTGAATTATTCTTATTCATTTTCAAAATATGCTTGAATACTTTCCTTGGATGACTCACTATCTTCCATAGAGTAGAAGCCCTTTTTCTATTGAGTCTTCTTCCTCTAATGTTTTTGGGATTTTACTTGGATATTATTTTTGTCCTCGTTAGCTTGTTTCTCAGCTTCATATGGGTATTTAGAAGAAAAAATCCCTACTCTATTGCATTTATAACAATTTAATGGTAGCTTGCCCTTTTATTTTCTCGAGCATCTTTTGATTTTTGTTACAAAGTAAACCATCTCCTCATCTTAGTAACATATGGAAAAATATTGAAGTCTTTTGTGCTTTTTGGATTTCTTTATGCCTTTAAATGTTGGTTTCTTTTTATCCAACTTCTAGTCTCCAATTCTCATCTCGTAACCCATAAGAGTTTCATGCATTTGTTCAATAGTAAAAGTCTTTAATTATGTCATATCCTCTATTTCTAAGATCTTGACATTAAACCTCAGTGGGAATGATCTAATTTTTTTTTGGACAAATGTCACTTCTTTAATGTTTTCACCAAGTCCTATAATCATATCAGTTACTTCATCAACTCTAAGGAAGTATTCAATAATTCTTTCTTTTTCATTGATTCTAAGACTTTTAAACTTATTATTTGATTTGTAGTCCAACACATTTACCAACTACTAGCTACGATTTCATTCCTAGCCATTGCACTATTGTCGTATGTTCTCTTTTCTTCAAGATTGGTATGTGGAGTTGTTGGAACGGTGTATCCATATTGTATTGTAGCACATACATCCACTCCAAGGGAAATCATTTCTTCTTCCATTCTAACTCTCTACAATACATAATTGACTCCATCAAATATTGGTACTATGCTTGAGTAAGTATCCTAAATTTCCTGGTTTTCCATGATTCCCTGTTGATATACCTTCCAATGATTAAATTGTTCCTCAAGGAAATTGATCTAATACCAATTTTTGGGAATTGAGAATTAATGTGAGGAGACATGAATAAGTAATTCTAAATTTTACTTTTTAAAACAGACATAACACAATATTGCAATAATAATGCATTCACACATGTACACAATGATTTTAGTGTGAAAACCCATGCAAGAGAAAAACCACCAAATCTTGTTTTCATTATGATCTCAATTCAAAGAACCCACTCTTATTTTATGTGCACCCACTCACAAGAGACTCCAGCCTGCTCACATCAGTAAGCACCAACTTTCGTAGAGGCATCAACATACTACTACTATTGAAATCTACAACTTCATGGGATTTTCAAACAAAGATCTCTTGTAGAGTTATTTAGTTTATTTTCCAGCTTTCTATCTCTTCTCACATGTAGTCACTTCAACTTTTGTAGCTCACATATTCTTTAACAAGCTCTTCTCTCTTCCACATGTACATAAAAACACGTGATCTATAGCTTCATTATTCTTCTTACACACTCGTTATCTAGTTCTACTATTTTCAATTGCGTTCACGACACTCCATGTGCTCTCTCTAGTGATCTTCCACATGAACTTCACTTCAATGCTGCTCTTCCTTTTAATTCTAAACTCTCTCCGATTGAGAATAGGTACATAAATCATTTTGTTCAGCTTAAGGAGTTTAAGGTTCATTCCATTTATATTTTTTTGCAGATATCCTCTCACACATAGTTCAATCACATTGGAATGTCAAGAAAATAGCTTATTTAAATCCACCAACCACACTTTCATTTCATTCTAATCAATATTTAGATGCAATTGTGTTAGCACAAAAATGTAATATTGTACTGCTATTTCTATTGGAGGTTATGCATCACTTCACATCAGTAAATTAGATCTCTTATTTTGCAGCTTTCTTCCATCTCCAACTATGCAACAAATTATATTCTTTTGTAACCAATCTTGGTGCCATATTCTTCAAGGTATAAGCCCTAAAAATTTAAGCTCATTCTTCCATAAGACTGGGTCTATGAGCAGCGATTTATTATAAATATGCACTTAATATTTTATTTGGATTTGGGTTTTGTTTGAAGCTACATTTGAGAAAATCCCCCGAGCTCTCGAACAATCAAGTTGTCAAACTAACTCTTCGACATGTCCCATAATTAATCCACTATGAAGTCTAAACTTCGACAAACCTGAAAAGGAATCTCATTGTAGGCCCACCCCCTGATATTTATAGAATTTCAAAAATATTATAACATTAAAAATAAGCTCCAAACATATCATTTTGGCTCAAATCTCGATGTTATGTGACATCATCTCCTTTTGTCAAGCTGACATCATTACTTCCATGTATCGACCTCTAGGTGGCACCATGTGTGACTTAGATTTGGCCCACATTGGCATTCAAAAACATAAAAACTCACTACCATATGTGACTTGCACAACGTTTCATGCCATCATCTACACCTAGCTAGCATCAACTCACTAACCACTTCCTTTTGCCACATCATCTATCTATACATACAGAAAGAAAGTTGAGTTCAAAAATTTCATCATGGTTGCACTAAATATGAGCATCCGAACAACAAACGGTCAAATATTCAATCATCCCTGAAGAGTTGAGTACCTTAAATAGATGTGGGGCTTGGTCATTCTTCTCCACACTTCTTGTTCTCCTTTCACCAAACTTGAACCTTTAAACTTCTTCAAAACATATAAGTATTTAAGACTATCATATATGGTTGGAAATGTATTCCCGTGGACCATCGAAGCATGCATATTGTTGAGGAATTCTACTTGATATTCTATAGACAAAGAACCTTCAACCAATAAGCCATTGGACCATTCATCCACCAGCTACAGTTATAATGTTTTTAAGGACTCTTCAAATATTTTTATAGTATGATTGTTCTCTATTGCTGACCTAAATATCCATATTGTTTCTACTATTGACATTAATTGATGTAAATCAATCATGAAGATAATTCATAGCAGCTAATAAATAAAAACATTTTTTCCAACAACCTATGACATTGTGTCCAACAATTGAGTAACGAAGCCTTCCATCAACGACTCCTATACTGTATCTCAGTAATCTAAATTTGGGTCTTTGGATAGCTCATTTCCTTGATCCTTAGCCAAGCCTGACTCTTCTATACTTAGTAGAAAATTATTTATGTAAAATTACTGATTTTTCCCTATGTAACTATATTTCAGTAGTAATTTCCAATAGTTAGTTTAGAGTCTAAGACCAACCCAATTGTTTCTCTCTCGTCATAGGTTTGCTTCTCATGGTGTTCCTTCAATTTTGGCTCGTCATGCATTCTATATCATGGTGTATCTCGACTTTGGAGACCTCCATTGGAAGCACCGTAAATAACTTATGGTTTGAATGTCTCCCATTCCCTACTCTTTGTTTCTGCAACTAAATTCTTAAGTGGTATAATTTTGACTTGCATTCTTTCTTGGAACCCTTCTCATGCTTATTTTCTCTCTCTTTGGATTATCTCCTGCAACTGGATGATTTCCTTTACTAGATTTTTTAGCAAGCTTAGTGTCTTCCTACTTTCTCCGTCACGAGTTCGCTCATACTTATCATGGACCACTGATTTTTTTCTCCCTTACTAGATCCTAGATTCCACTATCACCTAGAAACCTATTTCTCTCTCTTTTACACATTACCACTATCCCCATGGCTCGTTACCAACCATGTTTTTTCTAAGGAGAAGCATATTTCCATGAGTGAGCCTTTAGGGGACACTCATGTATCCACCGTCACTTGGAGGAAAAAATGAACAGGTTATGAGAATTCACTGCAGGCCCCATCTAGGAGGAGCTCATATAAATGGAACACGAAGGCTCTTAAAAGGATTAGCTTTCAAATATGGAGTTTCTTTCCAAACTAGAATATTGGGTGCTCGATGTTGGACACACCCATGGCCACTTAAAATTGTACATTTACACCATATAGATATATTAAAATTTGAGGTTTCTCCTTGGAATAATCTTGACAGATAGGTTCGAGCATCAAGAACACATCCTAAAGTCTTTGTATGATTTGCATTGTCATATGTGAGACCCGAATCAACTCCTCAATTACATGGATAAGCACCTTAGTATCCTTACCCCAGTAGGAAGCACACTTGATAATAATGAGGACCCCACTTAGGTTTTCTACCATGAACTTTGATTCCCCTAATCAATATTATGCTTTGTTTTTCTTCTTTTTTTTTGGTATCATAGTCAACCCTAATGGCCGTTTCATCTTATTTTTTAGTACATGTGTAATATTTATGGTTTTCTTGAAAGCTATTTTATGTTATTCCTCTCTATGAAGAGTGAAATATCGGTTGTGGTCCATTCTTATTTATGAAATAATGACCTAAGGTATCTAGCATAACGATGTACACTATTGTCTAGAAGGAAATAAAATATTTACCATAGCATATCCATGTAAAATATCTCATAATTTGTTAGGTCCCTATAATACTAGGGATTACCCCATTACTATTGTAGTTGTATCCCTTATTAATATTATCGTGCCGCTATTGTCCCCATATTGTTATTACTGTGCCCCATAGAATCCCTCCATTATTATTTTTGTGGCTTTATATTATTATTGTTAGGTTGGTTGGGTTATATTGTGACTCCTTAGACTCCTGTATATAGAAAGGAGGTTTTGTCATTTGAATCATCCACGAATTGTTCATTTATGTAATGTAAAGGAGGTTGCTCCCTCGAAGAGGCTGAATTCTAAGGCGTTGATCTATCTTTTCTATCTTTTTCTTGAGCTGGTTTCGTAACATTGGATTCTAGGGTTTCACTGCTCCAAACAGGTCATCGTGGCATTTTCGCTATAACTTTTTTTCTGCGACATTTCAAAAGCGAAGAACAACAACAAAAACAAAAACAAAAACAAAACCATTTGAGACGAAATCGTATTGAACCTTGGGTCCGAATTTCAGAATTTTTTGCGCTACATTTACGGAGATATGATCTGAGGAAGTTGGTCTTTTTGCAAACCCCTGAATTACATTCCAAACAGGTGACCTGGGGAAAATCATCATAACTCTCTCTGAGCATCGGATTGAAATTTTGTAAGAAGGTACAGAAAGAGGACGGACTGTACTTTCTTGTATATATATTTTTTAGAGCCAAAGGTTGAAACAAGGACATGTGGCACGTCGTACAAGTTCGCTCTACTGAATTAGTCTATAATCAGGCCACTGTGGGAGATTTGGCATAGCTCTTCATTGGAGAATCCAATTGGGGTCAGACTGGTGGCATTGGAAAGAGGACACAGAGGGCTACCGCAGGTCGCAATTTCAGAATTGGATGATCCGAAATTACAAAGATACATCAGAGGCAATATCGAGCTCATACAAAGTGAAAAAAGGTGTGTATATTTTTTAAATGTTTGCTTAAGCTTGGTTTGAAAAATTATTTTGAAGGAATTCAAAGGGCATAGTGAAGCATTATTATCAGTAATTGATGCCCCAAAGAAAGAAAATGGAAATACCTAGTAGGCGACCTGAACGCTCTAGCATGACTCATGAAGAAGAGGAAGAAATGCAACATGATATATCAAAATTATGAGACCAAATGCAACAAGTGCCACTTGCACAAAAAGGTGTAAAAGCTAAGATGAATGACGTGGAAGCTAAGATGGATGATTTGAAGATAGGTTTGAAGACAGACATGGAAGAATTGAAGATAAATATGAATAAGTTGCTACAAGAAAGGGTCACTAAGGGTGA
>APFE030598557.1:855-14853 GCA_000404065.3 Pinus taeda
AACCCAGGAATATTCAAAGTGGCCATCAAGGGAGTACCAATGTTTCCAAAGAAAGGAAAAGCACAAGGATCCCCTTTTGGGAGGGTACCTTGGTTGGTTTCCATAGGAATATTGGCCATATCTAACTGATTCTCAAACCTTTCCCTTACGGGAATGTAGAAATGACTTTTCAAGGAATATAAAAACACAATCAAGACCTTTTTCCCTTGAGGAGGCAACTCCACAACTTCCGAAAGAACAACCAAAAGTCTTTCAAGATCGGTAGAGTGGTAAGTCAGTCGCTCAGAATATCAAATCCAAAAGTGACTAGACAAAAATACCTAAAGCCAACTATATATAAGGAGCAAAGAGCACTCACTATAAAGTCCCTAAAAGAAGTCATCCAGTCAATCAACTTCCAAGTATTTCCGCTCCGGGTGATGAGGACTGGACACCAAAATACCAGAAAGTGGAGTAATGGGCCTTCCGAAGATAGTTTGGGATAATTACGGCCCAGCCCTACCAGCGAAGGTAACAGAGGAAGTTACGCTGACCTCCTAACAACAGCTTGCGCCGGTGCAAGCCCCCAAGCTTCGCAAGGGTGCCCTCCAGTAGTACCGTTGAGAGTGATGCAACGTCGACCTCAGGTGCCACGGGATTCCCCTCCATAGCCACCTATGTAGATCCCTAGGAGTAGCAACTAAGGACACCAACTCGCTGTAGAAGCCAGGCGGAACAGTCGTGAGGTAAGATCAGACAAGTAGGAGAGGGGGTATCTCTCTTCCCTGTCTTCAAAAACCCTCATGCTTAACTCCCAGATCCGGAGCTTTCCTGGTCTTCCTAACGCTATTGGATTTGCACTCTCTATTCAGACTCCTATGTTTGACGTTTAATATGGCCTTGGAGAGTTAACTCTCCACTCGCCTAATCCAAGGCCCTAAAATCCTAAAACTTGTTTGTGTATCTTAAAATAAAACAGTTCTAGTTGATTTTATTGGCGCTTGATTTTTTAAGGGTTGTTCTTTTAGGTCAAAAGGTGGTGGAAGTGAAACTGATGATGTGTTTTTTTGTATGACTCAACCAAAAAACAAAGAAAAAGTAACTACATGAATGCAATCATTTTTCTTTCGATGAAAAGAGTACTCTACATGGGTTGTAGGAAACACTTAGAAAGCAAAAACTTTTTCTTTTATTTTCTTGCAACACTCTTCACACACGCAAAAACTAAAAGAATTGCTAATGCTTTAAGGATGCAAACTAATGCAAAGTATAGTGAAGATACAAGAATAAAAAAAACTCTAAAAAAAAGAAATGAAAGTTGCTTTGCTTATCAAATTTTCTTTTGCCACTTACAATATTTAGATTGAATATGAGATGCTACAATTCATTTCGTCTAAATACTAAAAGCAAAACTCAAGATAACATAAAGCACTTTCACTCACCAAAAGCAAACCAAATGAAAAGCAAGTTCAAGAAAGCAAAACAAAAACTTTTCAAAAAGTTCTCTTCAAAGTAGCAACGAGGAAGTCTTTTTGAAAATGCTCTCAACAAAAACTGAAACTTTGCGATTGAAACAACAAGAAAGAAACACTTTTGCAAGTTGACACACTACAAAGAATGAAAACTCAACAAAAACAAATGTGTTTAAAAAGGATTTTTAACAATCGAAATCAGCAAGGAAAGCTTTGGTAACAAAGACCAAAAAAGATCAAAAGACAATTTCAAGAAAGTATCAAATGACAACTTTGATGAAACAAAGAAGTAGATGGTCATAAAAAGCGATTTCGTTAAGCAAACAAAAAGTCACCAAAAAGCAAAGTTGAACACAAAGATTGATAACAATCTTTCTGCTCTGATAACTCAGAGCAGGCAAGATTCCAATCAAGAAATCTTGTGTGCTTTTAGCAGAAAGATGATGACGCTTGCAAACACAAAACAAGACCAAAACTCCTTGTAATCAGAGAGAAATCGGAGTAAGGACGCTTGTTGTAACACGGACAACTGATACTGACAAAAATGACTGTTTCAAACTGACTGAAAACACCAGACAAACTTCAGAGACATAAAAATTTATAAATCCTGAAAGTTGCAAGATATACGCGACTGTACTTAGTGCAAACTGTGTGTATACGCTACTGTTCCTGAGGAAACCTGCATATACGTGGGTTTACTTCAGACAACAAGCGTTTATACGCTTCTGTAACTAAATAAAACAGCATATATATAATATTTCAAGAAAAATAAAAAAACAAACTGAAGAAACTGGCAAAACTCAAAAGTCAAGAACAGACCAGACAGTAACAATAAACCAGCAAGCAACTGAGCCCTGATAGGCTTGGCAAACACCCAAACTAGGAACAACAAGAGTGTTGTCCCCAGCCGAGTCGCCAATTCTGTTGAGGGATTTTATCCCCTAGGGCTTTTGGGTGGAACCCTAGCAGACTGAAAGTTGTCTAAACAAAGAAACATGCATACACACAGCCATTATGCTAGCAAAAGCTAATTCTAAGGTAAGAAGGACGTACCTCAGGTCCTACGTTCAAGTAGTTCCTCAAGGGTCCAAACCCTTCTTCACGTCCCTTTCGCTCCTTTGCCCTGCTAAACCAACAATTCCAAAGAATGCAACAATATATGGACAAAGATTTATACAAAAATCATCTTTATGTTATAAAAGAAGGAAGTTAGTTATGAAATTTAAACAACCATTCATACATGAAATTCAAACATGAGCATCATAAACATAAAGAAGAAGCATATCGGGAATCAAGACGTGTTTCTTTATTATAGACAAATAGAAAGTACAAAAGGAGTAATATCACCTGAGCAACCTTTGCAGGCTCCCAGCACAGGTTCCTTCCGGATCCGTCCCACCTCAAGCCTCTAGCATATCTCCTTCCAAGACTCACTCCATGATGCCATAACTAAGGGATGAACATCAAGTCACAAGGAAACAAGGGTTTCCTATACAAATGGGGGAAGTGCAGAAGGAACAAGGGTCTTCAAACCTGATCAGGGGGAAAATATCAGTATAATAACCTTTCTCTCTCTTCTCTCCTCCCTTAGGCCTTCCCTTTGATGTCTTTTTATACCAATTCCAAAGTAGTTTTTTAGTTAGGAATTGGTTGGGAACAGTTGAGGCCATGGGCACTAACAGGTGATCAACAGTTAAAACCCGCGATCTCCGCCCGAAAATAAGGAGTTTTATATTTTTTAAAGTGTTTTAATACATATACGCGGGTTGGGTATATATGAACCCACATATACATGCGTTTAACTCATGGCAATGTCGCGTACAAGGAATAAAACACTGTTTTTTAGATTTTGGACCAGGTCTGGAAGGAGGGGTTGCCCTAGGCCATGAGTGTAGCATCACAAACCATAATAGTGAGATTTGGAGCTATAACAACAGGAGGACCCCAACATATAGTGCCTAGAAACGGAGGCATGGGAGCTTCAAGTGCAGTATGACAGTGTGTCTAGAATGGTGCGGACAGTTGTCCTAACCCAATGGCTTGCAAATCTACAACAGAAAAAGGCATTGAAGGAACATGTGGATGTCGCACAGCAGAAAGAGGCAGTCCTTAAAGTGCATGTCCAGCCTTGGATTGATGAGGCCTTCCTCATCACTGTAGACATCGAAGGAAAGTTCAGATGGATGAAGGTGATGCATGCCTTAAGACAGGGATCTACCCCTGATAGCGATACTTCGACCGAGAGAGTGGAGCAAATCCAGTAGACTGCAGATTAGTGCACTGCAGACCTCTGGGAAGCGAAGGAATAGTTGGAGGGGCTTTGTGCCAAGATCGTCGCACTAGCAGTGTGACTTAGGACGAGTCATGATGATTGTGTTGGGGGCCTGTTGGGCATGGAATCCCCCCACAACAGGTTTTGGGGCTCAAAGCCCAAGTTTTGGTCAAAGATGTTGTAAAACTTTGCGAATTGTGGGTGTGGAGCACGAAGTGTACAATTGAGTCATAGGGTTGTCCGCCCTAAACATTTTATTGTAAATTAGTGTAAAGTCAACCTACCCATGGTCCACGGACCATGGGATTGTATAAATAGAGCAAGGCTCTAAAGTTGTAAAGATAGTTAATAGCAAAGGAATGGTTCGAGCTTAAGAGGAGAAGTCTAAGTGTCTTGGGTTGTAGTAGTAGGAAGAGGCTCTACAGCTGAGTGCACAGAGGCCTAGTAGAGTCTGCGGCTAAGTGCGTGGACCCTTGCAACTGAGTGCACAGGGGGGGGTCGAGTCTGTAATCGAGACTGAAAGCTAATAAAGAGAAGTTGATTCCTAATTCTGTGTAATTGTTGTGCATATTTTCTTTATGTTTATACTCATTTATGTATCATGCGCGCTGATATAAATGCTAAATATGCTATAATAACCATAAATCTTACACACACAAACTAAGTAATCGGTTAATAAGTGAGGAACTTGGGTATTATATGGGTCGTGCCCCAATTAGGGCTGCGTGGAAGCCACACAGGTCGCAAAGGGATCACAAGTGCGCACAGTGACAAGTTTGACCACAGACCCCCAGAAGCCCATTAGACATCCCGAGGGTGTGGAAACCTAGTACTAGCACCCTCCCATACTACTTCAGATGAGACCTCAGTCCACGCTCCGCGGACTATTGTCGAAAGGGCCAGCAGTACCAGGATTTTCTTGGCTAAATCACCTCTGAACCTGGGTCAGGCCCCACTAAGCCAACATCTAGTCTCAACCAATATCATATCATTCAAGAATAAGTCATTTCAGGTCTCATGATCCTGATCCAATATTGAACTCAATGTGCACATGAATATTTTAGATGTTGTCCCAAACATAACCCTGCAACATAAAATATACTTTCTATAGAAGTATTCCTTAGAATTTTATTGCTTGCACACATGGCCTTATGATCTTCTCCTATTTATATAGCTTTAGGCCCTTGTCAATACCTTGGACGAAAACCACTTAGGACCAACACCTTGGACCAAAACCACTTAGGACCAATACCTTGGACCAAATACCTAGGGTCAATACCATGGACCAAATACCTTGGACCAAAACCTTGGTTTTCCATCCCATACGGACTTTTCCTTCTATGAAAGTGTGTGTATATGTATACACTATCTTTGATCTATGTTCCCACGTGTATACGCTACTTTGACAAAGTGAACCAGCGTATACCTCTCTTTCTTCAAGATCTGGAGTATGATTTGTAATCCTTTGTTGTTAACCCATTGCACTATGAACAGTCATCTATGTGAGTTTCCATCAAGGACAACACCTGTTATAGCTCCTAATCTCACTCTTGATGTTTGTGATGCTGCACCCATGGCCTAGGGCAACCCCTCCTTCTAGACCTGGTCCAAATACTTAAAAAACAGTGTTTTACTCCGTGTACGCGACATTGCCCTGAGCTAAACACGTGTGTACACGCGTCTGTGTATACCCAACCCGTGTATATGTCTTAAAACACTTAAAAAATTAAATCTCCTTAATTTCAGGTAGAGATCACGGGTTTTATCTGTTGATTACCTATTAGTGCCCATGGGCCAACTATTCCCAACGAATTCCCAACTAAAAAACTACTTTGGGAGAAGTATAAAAAGGCTTCAAAGGGAAGTCCTAAAGGAGGAGAGAATAGAGAGAAAAATCACTCTACTGAGATTATCCCTGAATAGGCCTGAAGATCCTTGTGCTTCCATCACTTCCCCCATTACAGGAAACCTTTGTTGCCTTGAGTTATGATGTCTTTTCACAAGTTGAGATATCCTTGTGTAAGTCATGGAAGGAGCCTTTTGAAGACTTGGGATTGGACAAATCCGGAGGACGGTTTCACTTGGAGCCTGCAAGAGGAAGATTCAGGTGATATCATTCCTTGCTTTACTTTAGTTATCTACAATAAAGAAACATTTGTCTTGTTCCCGAAATCAATCTTCTTCATGCTTATGATGTTGTTGTTATGATTTGCATATGAATAGTTGTTTCAATTGTATAACTAACTACCTTCCAATATGCTATGAAGTTGATCTCTTTATGATGCTTGGTACATACACTGCTATGCTTCCTTGAATTTATTGTTTTGCAGCTTGAAGGATCGAAAGGAACTCCAAGAGGGTTTGGACCCTGGCTGGATCTACCCAAACGAAGGACCCCCAGGTGCACCTCTCTTTGCATAGTTTTCTTATATTAGTATCATGGCTGTGTGGAATGCTTGTTTTTCATTGTAGATAACCCTTGATCTGCTACGGTATTGACCCAAGACCCTAGGGGACTTTGTCCCTCAATAGAATTGGTGACTCCACTAGGGACAACAATATTGTTGTTCCTAGTTTGGGTTAATTTAAGCCAATCAGGGCTCAACCTTTGATTTTCTTGCTACAATTGAGTTGTCTGTTCCTATAGGAACTTAGACTTTAAGTTTGAACAATTTCTTCAAGCCCCCTTCTTTGCTTTTTCTTGTGAACTGTTATATACGCAGTTTTGTCAGGATACAAAGGCATATGTACGCAAGTTTCCCCATATGAACCTGCGTATATGTAGGTTTCTTTCGGCTGAATCACGTATACATGCAACTGTGCATTGACACAATCACAAATACCCTAATTTTCCCAGATTTTTGAAAATATTTCTTATTCAGTAAATTTGTTTGTTGGTCTGAGGATTTCCTAAGTAGTCAAGTTTGGTTGTCAGTCTCTGTTTTTACATCAATTTTCTGGTTTCTAATTCTCTCTGTTTGTGGAAAGTTTTGGTCTTGTTTTGTTTTGTTGCAAGTGTCGTCATTTGTGTTCGAACACATGAGATTTCTCTCTGCGAATCTTGGCTATTCTGGTCTTCTAGAGTAGAAAGATTGGTTTCAATCTTTGTGGTGAACTTTATCTTTGTGACCTTCCTGCTTTGTGTCAAAACTACATCTTGTGACCATTTGCTTTTCTTGCTTTCTGAAAGTTGTTGAGTGACGATTTTGAGAGTTGTCTTTCTTGATCTTTTGATCATTGTCACCAAGCTCTATTTGCTACTTTTTGGTTGTTGCGAGCATCTTGAAACACCTATTTTGTTGAGATTTCGCCCATTTTGAGTTGATAACTCGCAAAGTGTTTTGGTTTCTTATTCTTCGGTCTCAAAATTTTCAATAGTATTTGGATCACTTTGGAAAAGTCATTTTTTTGTTTTTGCTTTTGAAGAAAACTTTTTGAAAACTTGGTTTTTTCTTTCTTTGGCCTTGTTTTGATTTAGTTTCTTTTTGCGAGTGAAAGTACATTTGTGTTTGTCTTGAGATTTTCTTTTAGTGTTTGGACGAAAATAAGCATTAACAACTTATATTCTATCTAAACATCTTAAGTGGCTAATTAGAGGCGATAAACAAGTTACTTTCATTCCTTGCTTTAGAGTAGTCTTAAGTTTTTCCATCAGCATATACTCATTGCATTAGGATAGTTTGTGCATCTTTTTAGGCATCCATAGTTTTGTTAATTTTGTGAGTGTGAAGCTTGTTAAAAGAAAGGAAAAGAAAAAATTATTGCTTTCTTAGAAGTTTCTTAGAACCTAGTAGAAATTTCTTTCATTGAAGAACAAAACGATTGCATTTGCATATAGTTTGGTTTTTATTAATTTCTTTTGCGTTGAAAAAACACAACAAGTTTCATTTCTGCTTATCCCTTGACTTAAGAACAACCCATTTAAAAACAAGCGCTAATTAAAATATACTAGAACTTTTTTCTATTGTCAATTTAGACACACCAACAAGTTTTAGGATATTTTAGGGCCTTGGTTTAGGTGTGTGGAGAGAAAACTCTCCAAGGCCATTTTAAACTGTCAAACATAGAAGTCTGAATAGCAAGCGCAAATCCAATAGTGTTAGGGAGACTAGAAAAGCTCCGAATCTGGGAGTTAAGCACGAGGGTTTTTGAAGATAAGGAAGAGAGATACCCCTCTCCTACTTATCGAATCTTACCTCAAGCCTGTTCAACCTGGCTTTTGACACGAGTTCGTAAAATTATTTGCTTCTCCTAGGGATCTACACAGGTGGCTGTGGAGGGGAATCCCGTGGCACCTGAGGTAAACTTTGTATCAATCTCAGCATAACTTCCTCTATTACCTTCGCTGGTAGGACTGGCTTGTCATTATCCTAAAATATCTTCGGAAGGCCCCTTACTTCACTTTTTTGTATTTTTTGTCTGGTCCTCATCACCTGGAGCAGAAATACTTGAAAGTTGTTTGATTGGATGACATATTTTAGGGACTTTTTAGTGTGTGCTCTATGCTCTTAGTTGGCCTAGCTTTCTTTTTTTCTTGAGTCTTTAATTAGATCTTAATGAAAAATTCAAAGTGGCTGACTGATTTCTTAGACGGTCTCGAAGACTTCGTGGTATTTCACCACCAAGTTTAGAGCCTTCTTCTAGAAGGCACAGAGGTAATACTGCCAGTGGGTTTCATCCCATGGCAGCCGACGCATCAGGGATTGATCCTTCCCCCAGGGGCATTAGTGTTCAAGATAGGCCTTGTACTTCCATTGAACTAGAGAGGAACACTCCAGTTCTTTCTCGAGTTCTCTTTAAATCGGAAGATAAAATTGAGGTAGAAGAACTCCCAGAGTCATTAGTGGCTTCGAATTCTCCTCTACCTTCTACTCATCCAGACATATTACAATACGTTGGGACTCTGACGCATGGACCATCAAGTCCAAGTCATATTACATGCTTACCTTCAATGACCACCACTGGAAGCATGGCTTCTACCACAAGTGCTACAACAATACAGACTCAAACATCAGTACAAGGGGGAGGAACTATTTCCATCCCCTCTACATCTTTATTTGGGTCTTTTGCTAGCAAATCCTTAGTTGAGTCTTCCTCCATTCCTTCTACGAGTGGAAATTCCCAAGCCAATGCATCTAGTTTTAGATTTTTCCCATTTGGCACCCATTCACAGGGTATTCCGTCAGTTCCATTTAGTGCCTCCACATCCATGATGGGTGGGTTAGCTTCATTTCATGGTTTCCCTTTTGCGGGTGGTCATATACCACATTCCAACCCAATGATAGGATCTATGCCTTTTTCTTCTACAGGATAGGGCAACAATCCCTTTCAAGGTTGGACTAACCCTGCAGTTAGTGGCATAGGAACTGGGAATCTGTTTTTTTGCCAACAAGGGAATAGGTCATACTCCACAGTTAGTTCATTTCAAAGTATTCCTCCCTTAGCTTCTACTTGGAATCCTTATCAGGGGTTATCAACTCCTTATAATCCTTTAGGAGGGAGCTTCGCCGGTTATGGAAATTTTTCGGCCAGAGTTGGTCAAACTCTGAGTTTTGCTGGACCACAAGGTTCACCTTTTGGTTCAGCTAGTTCTGCTGGTTACTTCAGGTAGCTTGGTGCCTTACAAAATCCAGGCCAATCTTTTCATAACTTTGGGAATTCTACCTAATCTGGGTGGAATCCCCAAGGTCCTCCTAGGCTTCCTTTTCTAGCAATGTTGAATTTTCCAGATCTCACAAAATTGACAAATGATCCAATAAAATACAATCTGGCTTGGCCTCTGGTCCCAACCAAACTCCTATCAGACATTCCAATGTTTGAGGGGAAGCGTGGTGAAGACCCAGGCGACCATGTAACCACATTCCATTTGTGGTGCTCATCAAACTCCCTCA
This sequence comes from Pinus taeda, assembly GCA_000404065.3. NCBI lineage: Eukaryota > Viridiplantae > Streptophyta > Pinopsida > Pinales > Pinaceae > Pinus > Pinus taeda. The sequence continues at coordinate 10,470 of APFE030598557.1, forward strand.
TCAATGATTCAGTTAGGTTGAGACTCTTTCAACGCACCTTAACTAGCAATGTAGCAAAGTGGTATATAGAGTTGCCAGGGGGCAGATTTACATCTTTCGCCAATTTGACTAACATTTTCCTAAATAATTTCTAGCTGCCCATCCGTTATGATGCCGGAACTGAACTTCTGGCCAATTTTCGTCAGGACACGGCAACTCACAGTTCTGATCACATTCAGGAATGGAGACAGAGAAAGAGGCTCCTTAAAGCTGAAATTCCTCCTGAACACCATCTCGAATGGTTTTTGAAATCCTTACAACCAGATATCTCTAAGGATGTCTCTCTATCGAAATTCTATTCTAAAGAGCAAGCTATTTTTAGGGCCCAACAGTTAGAATTGATTTACTCTCAATTTGGGATTCTACAAAAAATCTTCCCTGATGCTCCTGGGACTAAAGTTGATATAGTATCATTGGATCCATAGACACCAATGCGGTGAACCTGTTGAGCCAATTGTAGCAGTTGTATTCGCAAACTACTCCTACTAATCAAGTCACATCGTCTAACACTTCGTCTTCTCAACCCTCTTCTGTTAATGCCGTCCAATCTTCCAACCCCAAAGGAAATCAAAATTCCAATGGGAAAAAGAAAGGATGAGCAAGAAAAAGAGTCAAGATGGGAAGATTGACGCAAATAAACCTGGCAAAATATGCTAGTGGTGGTGGAAATGAGTCTAGAAAGAAAGTCAAGTTTCCATGCAAGTTATGCAGTGGAGACCATTTAACTCATCTCTTCCCAAAAATTCAAGACGCTCAACAATTTTTAGGACAGCAAGGGACTTCTAGCTCTCAAGTTGTGTTAACCAACCCTTTTCCCCAAGGGTAGTAGATGCTTGCTGGCGCAAATTCAAATCCTGGTACCTCTGCAAGGGGCAACCAAGAAGGGGAGAAATCATCAAATGTTTTCATGATGGGTTCTAACGTCAATGTGGCCACTCGGTCACATGATTATGGTGAAACTGAAACATCCAAGGACAAAACTGCTCCCAGAATACCGACCTTCATATTGACCGACCCTCTGTCGAGACTATACCACATATACTGAAAGGTTCCGCTAAACGTGCGACTATCAATCCTAATGTTAGGGCAGCTCAGAATTACTCCATTTTTGAGGATATGGCTCAAAATCCATGTGCTATGTCTACTTTAGAGGTGCTCTAGTCATGTCCTACTCAAAGAAGTGCCTTTCTTTCAGTAATGGGGGTAGTGGATCCAAATAATTCTTTAGCTCTCACGTTTGATATGAATAATGTCAAAAGGAGACTTCATCATCATATGGTTTTCCAGATAAAGTCTACTTACCAGAAAACTAATATGTTTCAGACGGTTATAGATGAGGGAGCTTCCACATGTGTCATGTCTATGTCATGTTGGAAGGCCATAGGATCGCCTTCAGTTGTTCCTTCACCTACCCTCTTGACAGCGTTTGATGGTCATTCTCATCGGCCATACAGGATTATCCTGGCCTTTCCTATATGTGTTGGAGGAAAGGTCATTAATATCGAAGTAGAAATCATTGATACTAACCTAGATTACAATCTCCTCTTAGGAAGGAACTATATATATGAAATGGATGCCGTTGTTTCGACTCTGTATCGTGTCATTTGCTTTCCTCATGAGGGGAAAATTGTTAAGGTTGATCAATTGGATTATTCTGCAGTCGATCCTCAAGCAACTTCAGACTCTATTGTTCCCTTAGTGGATAACCCCTATCCAACTACTAAGAATCTAGGAGTCGTTATGTACTCTTCATTGATGGGTAATTTTGATCTTCCCCCTCCTATAGCTAGAATATATACAATTTCATCTTCCAAGGAGCCTTTACGGAAAGAGTTTGTTCAAACTCATTATTTTTCGGATCCTAGAACCTTATCTTCATCTGTGACCACATCGGATGACAGCAAGGTAGGTTAAATAGAATCTTCTATGTCTGCAGCAGAGCTTAGATAGGAGTCTACCAATAACTCTGTAGACAACATTATACCCCTTTCTCTGGGGAGGAGTTGCATGGTGATGTGGCTCATTCTCGAACCCTTGATTCCACTTCTGCTTTGGATTGCTTGGATATTGTTTTTCCATCAGACGAAGCGATATTCGAAGAAATGATGGCTGTAGATTGACCATTGGAAGATTTACATCATTGCTTATATTTTCATCCTCCTTTGCATAAAGTCAAGTCTAGGTCCTCTAGTTTGTCTACTAGTGATGTTTGTATGGTTCCTTTGGGTCCAACACAGATATCTGTCGAGAGCAATATATTGATTGGTTCAATGACTGTACCTATAAACATCCCTAGAAGCAAGTTGGCAGAGCCTCCTGATCAGCTCTACCTTAAGAAGTACTTTGCTTAAGTAGCAGCTAGGCAATGGCCTTTTTGTACATTTTGCATTTTTGTACATATCTCATCGGAAGTTTTTGATATCAACACTTTTTGGTCTACTGTGGCAGGTGTTGATGGATGACTTGGTCTATTTTAGATTTACTAATGGTGCTAGTCGGCACACTTAGAACCTCGCTTCCGCAGCTTGGGTAATCTACTATCCAACCGGTCAGTTGATGGTGTCAAGGGGAGTATGCATTGGTCCCACTTCAAATAATATGGATGAGTATATTGCCGTTATTAATTTACTATCCGAAGCAATTTCTTATGGAATCGATTCATTGGTAGTCTATCTTGATTTACAACTGATAGTGTCGCAATTGAATAACATTTATCGTGTAAGGGATCCATGTTTATATCGCCAGTATTTAAGGGTGAGGTTGTTGCAAAGATCATTTACTTACATTAATTATTTGCACATTCCAAGATCTCATAATTGGTTAGCAGATTCTATCGCTAATCAGGCTATAGACTGGCACATCATTCATTCATCACAATAAGATCAAGCATCAAAAAGTCGAAACTATATATATACATCATAAAATATCTCGAGTGTACATAAGTGTGTCCAAAATAATATACAAAAATTGGGACTCAAATGCCCATAATCATGTCCAGTACGTCTAATGCCCCAGCTCAGGATGAGCAGCTAAGTATGTGACCACTGCTTTGGCCACACGCCTAAGAGTCCGAACCCAGTCCTGTGGCATGCCAACCACTTGACGCTGCATATCTATAGGGAGATCCTCTATAGCCTCCACCGGTACTCGGTGAGTTAATCTCACCAATTGTCGCTGAGCTGTATGTAGGAGTCGCTTTGTATCGGTAGCCGCCTCTTTGGCACCTCGACCACGACATCCATGCCGTGGGAATCCATCTAGTTGTACTGGCCCAATATCTGGAACATGATCATCATATTAGTCATTTGAATCCTATCAAAAATATTTTTCAAAGTTTGTTTTTATATTTATAAAATCATAAAATCATAAAATAAAAACATTTGTTACCTATATTGCCCCATGCCGTGGCTGGTGGTAAAGCTAGATCAAGATCTCCTTGAAAGTCCAATCCAACATAAGGGTAATCAGCCACTACAATGATTTGCTACTCCCACTAGGAGAAGAAGTCATCGTCAAAAGCAGTCCATGGAATGTCCCCGTCTCCTAGTCGTTTCATCAGGTCAGCCCACCTGCCCATCAGTGGATCTCATGCTGTGCTGATCAAAACTGATACTCTAGGATGAAGTGTTGGGACCCTCTCAAAGAAGAAAAAGCAAAAAATAGTTCCATACCCAAAGATTTTGGTCTGGCCCTTTTTGAAAGATGTAAGCTGGCTCTTCAGGTTGGCGAGAAGAGGAGTACACCAATCAAATACTGTGGTGAGATAGTCTACCACCAAGCTCATGGCAAGCCATGAAGCCTGGTGTAAGGAAGTTGATTCATTCACTCTGGCTATAGTGAACAGGATGATCCTCAATGATAGATTCTCCACGTGTTTGATTGGAATTTGGCTTCCAACCTTTTCTATATGACCTGGGCAATATATATGAACATAGTCTTCGATAGAGAGACTACCTCGTGATTTGTTCATGGAATGTACTACCTGTCCCCTCTGGGAAAGGCCAATGATGAAATAAATATCCCAAATCTCCATCTTGAGTGGAATTTGATCAATAATGAATGAGTCATACTCGATGCTCCAGTAGTGAATGAGCATTTCGAGCAAGCAGGTGTTTACTTTCATGTTTGGAATTTTGAAGAACTTTAGCAAACTGTATCCTCTGAAGGCATCCAAGGCCTAAGGATCATTCATAACCTCATCATCCACTGTGGCATGCTCTCTTTCCCTCCAAGTGATTGGCATCCTGAGGAAAAAACAAGTTTGGACCGTTAGTTTTGTTGGGTTGTGTTATATTCTTTCCATGACTAACCTACGTAGTGAACCGGGGGTTAGAGGGGGGGGGGT
>APFE030598558.1:11577-23332 GCA_000404065.3 Pinus taeda
TTTTAATTTTATGCCAATAAGCCTCTTTTTATTGGAATGGCTATCTCTTCCACACTAGTTTTGATTAACAAATTAGATGGTGTGTGATGATGAAATTCATTATATTCTCAAGACATTTCATGATGGGCCTTATGGACTAAATTTTGCATATAGGAGAATAGGTCATAATGTTCTTCACCATGAAAACTTTAATGTACCACTTGACCTCCATTTAAAATATAACTTCCTCTAACCACTAATGATGTACTTGTAGAATTGAATCTCCTTGACTCAAGGAAAATATTGATAATAAATTTCTCTATGAACTTACTTCCATCTATGAAAATACAATGAACTTCATTTTTGACAGTTATATAAGTAGGTAGTTTAGATAATGAGCATATCCAGTAGTCAATTATACAACTAAACTTTCGTCACTTACACACTTTCATACATAGATAACTTGTAATTGTTGATATTGAAGTACCAAATAACAACAAGATTCATCATATTCTAATAGATTCACATAAATAAATCAACAATATATTCTCTCAGTTCTGAACAATATCAAGAACTATTAATTTGAACTATGCCACTATGTTCATTAATTGGTTATGCATCTTTCCATTTGAGACAAACGAATATAGGAAAATAATTAACAAATAATAAAACCAATTATAGTTTTCTTCCACTCCATATATACATTCATTATTGAAAATATGAAACCCATAAAAATAAAAATAATCATAGCATGACCTCACATATTTTAAGGAATGACTAATAGATTCTTTGGAGGAATAGCTAGTAAAAACAAAATAAGAATGATTTTCTTACAAGTAAGGAAGCGAAAGTAATCACCAAAACTCAAAATGGTGTGGGAAATGTGCACAGGACAAGAGGGAATTATCGATTCCAATTATCAAGTTATTCATACAAATATTACATATTGATATTGTGGGATCATTTCTAACATTTGGATGAAGCATTGAGAATGAGGATATAAGAAAAAAAAGTCCTTGCTTTCACTCGATTCCAATTTGACTTCTCTACAATTACTTTCAAGGGTACACACCTGTTGTGGCATCGAATGTATGCACAATTATGTAAAGTGGTAACCTTCGATGCAAACCTTTTTGATCCAGTTATCATCCATGGAACCTAACCAAAATATGTTTATGTTTCCAAATAAGAAGAGGTTTAGATTCAAGAACCAAAAAAAATAATATTCAAAGATTGAATTCCATTACAAAAAAATATTGGGTAAATCAAGTTTATTTTCCATCTACGTTTTTTGTTAATGTGTTTATGATGATGCATTCATTTGTTGTTCCTTATGCCTCCTACACCATATTCATCTTTGAAAATTATCCCGTGGACACAGGAAACAACAACTACATGACCATGCTTGTGAAGGTCAAGATGTGGTACAATGTCACTAACTTCACCAATCACTTTCCCACTCGTAGGTTTTGTAATGGTAGAATACAAAGACACCATGAGTTAAGTCAGTGATGGAATTCACAGGAATGGATGTTCCCATTCCAAAATCCAACCAAGCATTCCATAGTAACGAAAGTTCCAAGGAATGTGTTTGTGTCTTGTTATATTAGCCTCTATTTCATGGGTAAAGCACAACATCGTTAGGCAATTGAGGTATACAATCAGACCATCAAAATTATGTTGAACTGATTAGGTAGAAGAAATCTCTAATCAGGATATTTCACACAAAAATCAATGGGGAACCTCGGGATGTAACTTAGTGCACTGGCAAATTAACATAAAGGAAATGTGATGCATAAAATAAATATAAGCAGATGAATGTATAGATTAATCAAGAACCTTGGGTATAAAATTTTGTTTGACAACAGTTTCAATTATTTTGCGTAGAGCATAAAGAATTGTCCTTGTTTTCAGAACTACTGGAACGGATGAAGATTTGGATCAAGCTAGATAACTGTTTCAACTTTTCTTTTATTGTATACATGCATGAATACCCTCAGCTTTACAAGGCTTTAGACCACTAATGTTCAATAGTTTGTAGATTCAATGGATAGATGGAGAATACCGACTGTACCAGCAGCTGCATATATAAACACATAAGAATGGCCAGCTACAGGAAGTAAATGAAGCTTGCAAATCTAATTTATCAATGCAAAGATAAGATGACAGTTATCTGGTATTAGACACAGAAGAAACATGAACAACTTGTTCAAGTGCAAGCTTAGAAAATAAGAGAAAATGGAAATGGAACATATAACAACAAAAGAAGATTATATTGCTAGAATGAAGATGAGAAGCTTGAGTAGCAAAGTATCCATAGTCTCCAGAAGTTGAACCCTTGTTACTCTGAATTTTGACATATTTATAGGCCCTTACAATGCTCTCGAGCTTTCTGCGGTTCGCGAGGTCTTAATCTATTCCCTCTGTCTTTAACAACTTGATGCCCTGACTAGGCATGCATGGGCTCGGAGGTTTCTTCTCTAAAGCAGAGTAACCTCATTCTGGTACTTTGTTGTGCTGGTAGGGAGCTCGTTCATGCCAGAGATGCCCCTTGATCACTTTTGTTGGTTTTGGCTCTGTTGCATTGTTGATGCTCCATGATCGCTTTTGTTTCGGGCTGCGTCGTGCTATGGCCCTTTTTTCCCCTTTCTGGCCTCTGTCTCCTGGTAACTATTCCCTCGCCTCTGTTCTATGATGGAATGGGTCTACGAGCCTTTGGAATCCCTTTAAATCCTAACAATGATTGTTTTATGTTTTATACAAAAAATGCTACAACACTGCAAACTCCCACTAAGATCTATTTATTTCAGAGTTCAAAATTCCTTGGACTCTATCTATTCCTCTATCAGGTCCATCCTTATCGCTATCGCAAATCACAAGTGGCATGTTCCCTTGCTTTCCCTTTGTATTTTAGAAATACATAAAAACTGCGAAAATGCATTGAAAATGGCTTTTCTGGGACCTCAAATATTATGAAATAATATTTAGAATACCGTCAGGTCTGGTTCATTATGTAGCACACATATATGTGTAAAGGCCCCTCTCCCTGGTGTTGCTCTGATGCGATGTAGTGATATTATCTAATCACAATCGCATATCATGCCCCGAGCCATTGATAGCGCTATTCGTTAATCTCTGATAGTGATTGTGTGATGCGATGTGGGTCGTTGATCTACGTGCTTGATCGACGGTCCATGTTGCATCATTGATCATTGTCGCAAGTTCCGTACAATATGTGTCGATATCCACCAATTGACTTCGTCGATTGTGACCCGCCGATCAAATCTAGACCATTGATCGGCCAAATCTAACAGTTTCTATGTGTATCAATGTTTATGCCTCTAATACTTGGTTTTTCGTTGTTTCCTATGGTTTTCTACCTCCTGACAGTGCTTTTCTACCATTCCGAGGACTCTTGGCATGTGATTATTTTGATCTTTGAGTGATCCTTAAGAAAATTTTGAAGACTTCTGGAGTGTTTTGGATTCATTTTTGGGTCATTTGCCAACAAGGCTAACATTGGCTACTTCTGGGGATGAAAGCCTCCCTCTGAGGTTTCAAGAACTACAGAGCAATGCGTTTATTATAAAACCAAAATCAAATCTATCTCCTAGTGTTCCATTGGGCATGGATCCTATATTGTATAGAAAAATAAAAACTGAAAAACATATTTACAATATCAAGGCTTTAAAGCCTTAAATGAAATCAATTTTCAAGAATCGCCCATTGACCAGGCCGCCAAAGACATCTTCTCCTTCCAGACTGTGTAGAATAAAGGTATTGTTCTACTGAATTTGGGAGATGACAAATGGACTTGTCCATAAGGAGTCAAACTTACCATGATTACCTTTCTTTTCCTTCATCACATCCCATTTGAGAAACCAGTCACCAACTTGGAAATTATCCATTTCTGTTTTCCTGTCAAAGGTTTCTTTGATTTTCTTCTATGAAATTTTGACTTTTCAACCAGATGCTCTCTAATCTGTTGTAATTCAACCAGGTTATTCATTCTCCTTACCATGTCATTCATTTCATCCTATTCTTCTTGAAAGAATTTGGCCACAGGGAGAATAAGCTAGATATGAAAAACAACATTATTGCCATAAACCAGCTTGAATGAAGAATTTCCTATGGACTTCTTCTTGGTAACTTTGCCAGCCCACAGTGCAAACTAAAACTTGGAATCCCATATCTTTTTGTTGTTCTCCTACTGTTTTTTGACTATCCTTACAAGACTCTTGTTAGATGATTCTTCCAGGCCATTACCTTGAGGATAATATGAGGTATAATGCACCAATTGAATTCCCATGGATTCACACATGCCCACCTAATCTTCTGCCTTGAAAGTTGTTGCATTATCAATGACTAGTTTGGTTGGGCACCCAAATCTAGTGAAAATGTTCTCATTCAAGAAATTTATGACAACTTGATGATTAGCATTCTTAGTGGGTATGACATCGATCCATTTGGTAAAATAATCAGTGGCTACCAAGGTCCATTTGTGTTGGCAGGGACAACAGTTCTTTAAACATGAGTTTCCTTGGCATTATTCATATTCAACCTCAGGTTATATCTGTGCTGATCTTCATTTTGTAGAACAGCTCCACCATCCCACTTTTGGTTGATCTGGTCATTGAATAATGACTTTTCCTAGGAAGCTAAGGTCAAAAAGGAGGCACTGCCTTTGTCTTCCATACAATGGATCTCATCATCTTCATCAAACTACTCTTCGTCCACGACTACGTTCTGGAAAGGGGTCTTCACCGTTTTGTCTTCATTCGCATCTTTTCTTCTTTGCAGAATCTGCAACTGCTCATTAGCTCTTCTATATGGATTTGGATTTGGATTTGTAGGAGTAAAGGTATTATGAACTCTTCCTTTCCTAGGGTGCTTCTCAACCTTTAACTTGGAGATTTCAGAGGCTAATGACTCTATCATCTTAGTCATTTTATCTATCTTAGGGTTTAAAGATGATGAAGACTTGCCCCTTTGTCTTCTTCTATCAACATTTCCCTTGAGCTTATCTGTAGCCATGATGTTTGATTCTACTTCCAAGGTTGCATCTTGCATATCAGCCAAGGTAGCACATTGCCTCTCCCTCAATAGTAGACCGAAGTCAAATCAAAAGCACTGGCATAGGTGAGTTTAGTAGAGGTAGTGGTGGGTTTTACTTCAGCTGGTATATTGTTGTACATGTGGTTAAACCTCTTATTAAAATCAGAAAGCAACTTACCATTTTCCCTCTTTATGTTGCCAAACTCGGTGTGGTAGTAGAGTAGATCCTTCTTATTCCCCCAATGATTTAGGAATGCATCATCTAAAGCCTCAATATCTGCTATAGATCTTGGGGTCAGTTCTCTGAACCATTTTCTAGCCTCTCCATCTAGGATTTAGATAAAGACTCTCATCCACACATCATCTTCACTAATGTCCAAGTTATCAACATAGCTATAGAATGATTCAAGATGATTCTCATCTATAACAACTTAAGTCCCAATGAACTTGGGCCTATACTTCTGCTATTTTGTAGTAGGCATGGAATTCAAAGGAGTGGGCACTACTAGAGTTCCATACCTAGCAGCTATGATTCTTTCCATTTTTGTAGGTTCTTGTGGTCCTGCCATAGCTGTGGTGGCTATAAGGATACTGGAAGTCTGAATGATAGAGGGCTGAGGAGTGACTGATCAGACTAAGGGAGTATGATGGGTATAAGGTAGGGTTTCCTTTGGGCATACAACAAAAGGAGAACCTAAAGAATAAGGAGCTTTATGAATCTCTCATATTTTCTCTTCACTACTAGTATTAGATGCTATACTCTCAACATGTATTTGTTCTATTACAGGACTTTCTTGAAGAGATATAGAATATTGTTTAGATTTACTTGAACATGATGCTCCTTTCTGGAATACTTTTCTTTCTTTGATGATTTTCTTAGGATCAAATACTCGGTCAGCTTGTGGCTTCTGAGGATTTCTCCGAGTATGCCTCACAAACTGAGCCAAAACTATGAAGTGGAGTCACCAAGAGGTTTGTCCTCTAGTAGAGTTGCTAGATAGATGATTACAATCGACAAAGTGCCCAGACTTTGTCTATCATCAAAACTGGATCTGTGTCGTCTCCCAGGGAATCTTAGCTTCAGTTTCCTCTCCCCAGCAACGATGCTAATTATGTTATCACTGCAGGAAACTCTCCTAGGTTGCAACTCAGAGATGCCTCGTAACATATAATCTTCAATATTGTTCTCGAAACTATTGGAATGGATGAAGGTCTGGATCAAGTCAGATAACCATTCTAGCTCTGTTTTTACTCCAGACATGCATGAGCACGCTCAACTTTACAAGTCTTTAGACCACTAATGCTCAATAGTTTGTAGATTCAATGGATAGATGGAGAATACCGACTGTACCAATAGATGCACATATAAACACATATGAATGGCCAGCTACAGGAAGCAAATGAAGCTTGCAAATCTAATTTATCAATGCAGAGATAAGATGACAGTTATTTGGCATTAGACACAGAAGAAACATGAAAAACCTATTCAAGTGCAAGTTTAGAACATAAGAGAAAATGGGAATTGAACATATAACAACAAAATAAGCTTATATTGCTAGAATAAAGATGAGAAGCTTGAGTAGCAAAGTATCCATAGTCTCCAGAAGTTGAACCCTTGTTACTCTGAATTTTCACATATTTATAGGCCCTTTTACAATGTTCTCGAGCCTTCTGAGGCTCGATAAGTCTTAATATATTCTCTTTGTCTTTAATGACTTAATGCCCTAACTAGGTACGCATGGGCTTGGAGGTTTATTCTCTAACAAAAGAGTAACCTCATTATGGTACTTTGCTACGCTGGCAGGGAGCTCGTTCGTGCCAGAGATGCCCCCCGATCGCTTTTTTTGGTTTTGGTTGTGTTGCACTATTGATGCTCCATGATCGCTTATATTTCGGGCTGCATTGTGTTGTGGCCCTTTTTTTCACTTTTCGGCCTCTGTCTCTCGGCAACTAATCCCCGGCCTCTGTTTTGTGATGGAATGGGTCTTCAGGCCTTTGTAATCCCTTTAAATACTAACAATGATTGTTTTCTAGTTTATACAGAAAACGTTGCAACACTATAGACTCCTGCCAAGCTCTGTTTATTTCGAACTTAAAAGTCCTTGAACTCTATCCATTCCTCTATTAGGTCCATACTTATCGCTATCACAAATTGCAAGTGGCTTGTTCCCTTTCTTCCCCTTTGTATTTTAGAAATACGTAAAAAACTGTAAAAATGGCTTTTCTGCAGACCTCAAATATTACGAAATAATATTTAGAGTACCGTCAGGTCAGGTTCATCGGGTCGCACACATATATGTGTAAAGGCCCCACTCCATGGTGTTTCTCCGATGCGATATAGCAACACGATCTAATCGTAATCGCATATCGCTCATGCCTCGGGCCATTGATAGCGCTCTTCACTAATCTCTGATAGTGATCCTGCGATGCAATGTGGGTCATCGATCTGCATGCTTGATCGACTGTCCACGTTGCATCACTGATCTTTGTCGCAAGTTCCATACAGTCCAAGCCGATATCCGCCGATTGTGACCCGCCGATCAGATCTAGACCGTTGATCAACCACATATGACGGCTGTTGTGTGTATCAATGTTTATGCCTCTGATACTTGGTTTTTCATTGTTTTCTCTGGTTTTATGCCTCCCGATAGTGCTTTTCCGCCATTCTGAGGGCTCTTGGCATGTGATTGTTTTGATCATTGAATTATCCTTAAAAAAAATTTGAAGACTTCGAGAGTGTTTTGGATTCATTTTTGGGCCATTTGCCAACAAGGCTAACAGTCCTCACAATGTTCTCGACAATGCCTCCTCACACTTGTATATATTCATTAACAAAAGAAACAAATACCAATTTGGCAAAATAAATTACATAACAAAAATATTTTCACACTTGTCTTCGTTACAAAAGTTATTCCCAAAATGTCTTTGATACCAAGAAAGAAATCATAACTTCTCACACACACACAAAATTTGTTTTTCTATTAGGTTTCACACTAGAATACATCACACTAATATAGTGCATATGAGATCCAATAGATTCTAAGCTAGGAGATTTTTTGTGGAGAAAATATCTCAACAACCTAATCCAATCAACATATTGAATCTTCTTGTATACTATTGTAACCATTAGTTTTAATTTCAATTCACAAAAGTGACATGACAAACATTTTATATCTATATATATGTATTCCTCATATGGAATATATAGCATTGTACTTGTTAAATATATATACATAAATATATAAGAATTATATATACTCCTTATATAAATCCTTTTGCCTAAAATATTGCAGTTTTTGCAATCTCTCTAATTAATCTAATCACTTAGCATCCTAAATCTAGTTTGTACTTCTCAATCTAGGATATATTAATATCACCCAAATTGAATATATATGAATCTAAAATCACTTGTGTACCACAAGCCAACAAAACATTGTCCCTTTGCACATACTCCATATTGAGCACTCTCGCAAATCTCCCCTTTCTATTTTGTGAGATAATAAAATTTTCACTTTTAATGGCCTCAAAATTTTCATCTTCAATCAATGAAGCTTGCAACTAGGATTTACACTTTGGACATGCACTCTATAAAAAGACATCTATAAAAATGTGTTTATACTTTATGATCTTTGTAGTCAACCCTTCTGGACAAAAATGGAGGTAGAACCCCTCAATTTTGTTAAAATAAAATTGATAAAAAATTAATAAAATTATAAATTTAATTTATAAACTTTGAGCATTAAAATAGAAATTGATAAAAAATTATTAAAACTATAAATTTAATTTATAAACTTTGAACCATTTAAATGTTTTTTAAACTATTTAAAACAACTTTTCTAAGAAAAAATTGTTTGGCAAACTGGGAAAATATCCAAAAGGTAAAATAAATAGTTAAACAAAGCCGTCAAATTAACGCCTTCAATTTCGAGGTAATACCGAAGAGAAATGGTCAATGATAGAGGATTGTCAAAGGCAGTGGTCAATGGCTGAAGATTTAGAAAATTTAGCCGGTAATGGATCAATCTGCTCTGAACTGGTAGAGTCTCTGCTGGCACGGCTACCGCTGATTGCGTTTTTCATTTTTGTAGCGTCTACAAGTGTTGGAAGGATGCTTTGTCATGCAAGCATATCGGTCGTCTGTGGGCCGAATCAGGCGGTGGGCAACCGTGCCTTATTTTGTGTATGCCCAACACTCTGATGGGTTTTCTGCTCTATTCTTTTCCTCTCATTTATGCCAGATAGTCGCGGCGTGAGTTACTGAGGATCCACGGCATGGATGCTTTTGGTGGACATCCCATCTATCCAATCACCTTCGGAAGTTCGTTCTCTTGGATGTGCGTTTACAATCCTCTCAGCTGGTACGTCTTACTTATGGACGTACAATCCTTTGAGCTGGTACGTATTGATTTATTATTGTTGTAAAATATTTTTAGTGTTGATGCAAAGAATTAATTTTAGCTGAAAAATATCATGAATGTACAATATTTTCTATTATTATTAATTAACATAGCTAATTATTATAACATTTCAAAAATGTATAGAGAATATCATGCATAAAAATATTATGCACAATATTTTATATTTTGTTAACATACCATGTAATAATAGATTTTCTCTAATAATTTGAATTAAGATTTGGTTATGCAAGTTAATGATAATTGCAAGGATTGTTTCAATATAAATTGATGATAAGTAATCACTTGTAGGTTAGAGAAATAAATAAGTGGTTCACACCTCCATAGTAATTCTTTAGAACAAGAAATTTTGGAGAGTAGTTCGTCCATCTTAAGCATTATAATTATTGAAACAAGAATATAATTTGAAGTATAAAAAAATTATGGTCCCTTCAATTTTCTTGGATTTTGCAAGCTTGTGATACCTTTTTAGTTATAGTGGAGTAGTTATCTTTGTTTTATCCTACATAATCTCACATAAAAATATACTAACAATCATGTAAATTGTTGTTCCATTACATATTCTATTCAAAGCTTAACTAATTGGTACCAAATAAACCCTTTAACTTGATAAATTTGGTTCTCATATTGAACTTAAAGATAGGGAATGAAGTATCTCCATTGACAACATATACCAAAATATAAAAATGTAAAAAAAAAATTAAATACTCTCACTCAAGTCTACTATGCATATTCAAGAAAGTCATAATGTTATTAAGAACAAAGGGTTGTATGCACGACTAGTTTATATGGTTATACGTCAAGTAGATTTGATTTAATTTATTGTTCCTCCACATTTAAGGTATGTTCTAAATTATTTCTCATAACACGGTTACTATATGTCAATTTCAAGTTGCAATTTAGGTAGAAATGTGTTTTATATTTTATGTTTTACTTTGAAATTGCTAATTTTTAAATTTAGAAACAAATAAATGTTATTTTAAAATTTAGTTTTAAATTTTTTTGCTTTTCCATCAACCATTCAGTGTTTCTAACTTTGAAATTGCCAATCTTTTACCTCAAAAGAAATTTGTTTTTAAATTTAAGTTTTTACTTTTTACTTAGGGGTTTCCAGAAATGTGTTTTGTGTTTGTATGTTAGGTGTTTCCAGAATTTATGTCTATGGTAATTGGAGTTTTTAAAAATTTTATTTTATCTTTTACAATGATTTTATATAATTAAATCCTATTGATTTTAAATAGTTTTGGAAATCAAGAATAATGATTTCTGTGATTTTTTCTACACATTTTTTGATATATTGTATATAATTTAAAAAAAAAGAAAAATAATTAATTTCTTGTTCTCATAATTACTATTTAATATTTCAAATTGTTTATACATATTATTTTTATATTATCAAGTAGTTGTTGATAATATGAATTTAACATTGTAAAAGAATGAATCAATAAAGTATTATAAATAAAGGGAATGAAATGATATGTAATTTTGAATTTTTTTTGAGGTTTTCTGATGAGACATAGGGCGAGGGAATGGGGAGGTGGAGATGGAGGTGGTGGAGGAGGAGGAGGCGAAGGTGGTTATGGAGGAGAGGTGGAGGTGGAGTAGGAGGAGGTGGTGGAGGAGGAGGTGGAGGTGGAGGTGGAAGAGGTGGTGGTGGTGGAGGAGGTGGAGTAGGTGTATGCGGAAGAGGAGGTGGTGGAGGTGGCGAAGGAGGTGGTGAAGGCTGAGGTGATGGAGGAGGTGGTGTAGGTTGAGGTGGTGGACAATCTAGAGGTGGTGGAGGAGGAGGAGGGGGAGCAGGAAAAGGTGTTGGAGGAGGTGGTCAAGGAGGAGGAGGTGTGGAGGTTAGGGAGGTGATGGAGGAGGGGGTGGTGATGGAAGATGAGGAGGAGGAGGAGTAGGAGGTGGTGCTGGAGGTGGAGGATGAGGAGGTAGTGGAGGTGGATATGGTGGAGTAGGAGGTGGAGATGGTGGTGGTAGTGGTAGAGTCGGCGGTGTTAAGGTGGAGGTGGTGGTGGTACTGGTAGAGGAGGAGGTGGTTGAAGCAGAGGTGGTAGAGGAGGTTGAGGTGGAGGTCGAGGTGGAGGTCGAGGTGGAGGCAGAGGTGGTGGAGGAGGAGGAGGAGGTGGTGCTGGAGGTGGAGGATGATGAGGTATGGAGGTGGATATGGTGGAGCAGGAGGTGGAGCTGGTGGTGGTAGTGGTAGAGTCGGCAGTGTTAAGGTGGAGGTGGTGGTGGTACTGGTAGATTCAGCGATGTTAAGGTGGAGGTGGAGGTGTAGGTAGAGGAGGTTGTGGTGGAGGTGG
>APFE030598559.1:0-12290 GCA_000404065.3 Pinus taeda
TATAATCCATTTTGCAATTACATCATGATATCAAAATATTTTATCGCACCTTGTTCATTACATCTTATTCACTTGTTTTTATCTCTCCATGGTAGGCGGCCCAAGTGGAAGTATGAGAGGACCGCAATTGTTTATTTGTTGAAACTCCAACAGCAGATCCACGTTGGCACAGATATTGTTTAGCCACCTTTTAACTATTTTAATGTGGCGTTGGTTGCATATGAAGCAGTTGTAAGTTAATAATTGTTTTTATTCTCTTTTAACAATAAGTTGGCACAGATATTGTTTAGCCACCTTTTAACTATTTTAATGTAGCGTTGGTTGCATATGAAGCAGTTGTAAGTTAATAATTGTTTTTATTCTCTTTTAACATCTTATTGATTAGATTAGAAAAAGAAATTGATATATAAAAATGTTAATTAATTATTAAATTAAATTAAAATGACGTGTAAAAATAATTGTTTTTATTCTCTTTAACATCTTATTGATTGGATTAGAAAAAGAAATTGATATATAAAAATGTTAGCTAATTATTAAATTAAATTAAAATGATGTGTAAAAATAATTGTTTTTATTCTCTTTTAACATCTTATTGGTTAGAAAAAGAAATTGATATATAAAAATGTTAACTAATTTTTAAATTAAATTAAAATGATGTCTAAATAGACAAAATCTAAAGTCACTAAATTAAACATTAAATTTAAATTTTTTACATTTTACCAATCATATTAAAAAATGATATCCAGAAATGTGACTTGAATAAAGTAATCATTAAATTAAAAAAAAATGATGTCGAGAGAGACAAAATGTAAAGTCACTAAACTAGTCATAGTCATTAAATTAAATGAAAAAATGATGTCCACAAAAACAAAATGTGAAGTCACTAAATTAATCGTTGTGGGCTTTCCTTAAAGTGCTTTGAAATATGAGAGTGGTCACTCTGGGTTGAAACAGAGTGCTTACTCTAAATAAAAGTTGGAGAGAGCTCGGTTCGAAATTTCAGTTCATCTAGATTTGGAGATTTAACTTTTCAATGTGTTATCATAAAAATTGATAAGATTTATCTCTTTTACAGGGTTAAACAACTTGAAAGGGTATTAATGTCTTTATTTTACAATATATTAAAGTTTTCGAAAAATATTAAAAAATTCCAAAAGCATGTGTTAAGAATTTTTTAAATTGAAGTTATGAGAGAGTTATTATGTTCATAGGGGAGGGATGCCAATACTTGCGTGCTTGCTTTGTTAAAAATGTTTAAACACATACTCTCCGAGCTCATCGTCATACGACAAAATCTAACGTGTCTGTCCACGTATTCTGTTGGGTGGGTGCATTAAAAACCTTGGGTTATTATCCGTCTAGGGTTTACGATATGCTATTTTCCAATGGTTCTTCGATGTCATATGCATTCTTGTTCGGGCCTGGTGTGTGGTCCCTGAGCCACCTAACTGTTGTTCATCTAACTGTGAATTCTTGTTCAGCTATGCATGCTTGTCTGCACCGCTTGAGGGTTGTTGTTGCGTGGATAGGTTTGAGCAGGGTTTACCATTATCCTTGTCATTGTTATACCTAGTTTGTGGGTGGTTTACCATTCCACTTGAGGTTGTTTCATCTGGTTTGTGAGGGGTTTTACCGTTATTGATGTTGTTGTTTTGTCTGGTTCAAGGGAGGTTCACGCATCCGCCTGCTGTTGTTTTTCTTGATTCATCAGGGGTTTACAGTTGGGCTTATTATCTCAGTCAGTTGCGCGAGCTTTGGACTGCGATGGAGCTTATGGGAGATTAAGGTAATGTGTTGTTTTTGTAGTTTTATGGTTGAAATTGCTGCAAATTTAAGATATTGGGTGCTCGAAAACTAATTTTGTGGTGTTTTTGTTGCAGGTAATCACTCTATCTGTTGCAGAAGTGCTATGGTGAGGTTTGCGATGGTGTTTGGGCATGGCGGTGGCTTCTCCGACACTCTGGTAGGATACATTTTCCTACCCGCCACACTCTATGTTTTTCAACACATTTAATCCATTGTTGGGAATTTTAGCTCGTTCTTTGGGTATTTTAGCACGGTTTTACAAAATGTGATTCTCTGTGTTTTTCAACACATTCAATCCACTATTCAGTTGAGAATTTTAGCTTGTTCTTTGAGTATTTTAGTCTAGTTTGAATTTTTTTTGGGTATTTTAGTAGGGTTTTAGAAAACAAAATTTTATGCTCTATGTATTTTGGATTTTTGGTAGGGTTCCCAAAACCCTAACTAAAAATTTGTTTTATGCTCTATGTATTTTAGTAGGGTTTTAGAAAAAAAATTATATGATTTGTGCATTCAGGGTTTTGGGTAGGGTTTTGAATTTTTCATTTTGAAATCAAGTTCTGATTATCGAACTTCTTCTTTGTCGTGTCAGTGGTAGAATTACTACTTCAAGCGGAGCTTGTTGATGCACTTTTCCCTGTTGTGAACATATTTGTTGGGCCTTCGGACAAAGTGAGACCTTGAAGAAAGATTTTTCACTTTAGACCTCCTTAGACCTCTTATCGGTGATGAGAGTCATCATTGAAGTTGTCTCTTTTCTTCGATCTATGATGAAATTGCAGGACTTCTTTTAATCACATTCTTAACCAATCGTTGTTGATTTGAATGAAAATAATTATTTGTTCATGACCATGTAGAATTTACTAGAATTCAATCTCATTGACACCATCTTCAAATCAAATTAATATATTAGTGTCGATAAATTAAATCCTGTTACATGAATATGTATACATATTGCTACAAGTTAAAATAAAATTCATTAAACAAAGCTCGATCTTGAATATTAGTAATAGTGTCAGGTGTAGGTGAAACTTAAATATAATTAAATTTCATCATCATGCAAAGTCAATTGCATGTCAAACTGTAAACATCTAGTAGTAGGTTGCAGGAGTATGTGGATGTATGAGAGAACATTCTATATGCTACCCAAATTAGTCATACATAGATTATATCGGTATACAAAATGGTAATCCTTACAAAAATCCACATCCTAATGTGGTTACACCAAAAAAAACCATGACACCCCTTTACTTGATGGCCTCCAGATTCTTCATTGATTGTGTGGTACACTTTCTTGCCATCCACTGTGTTTTCATCGCATTTTGTTATCTGGTCATAACAGAGTTGTGAATTTGTTTGATTAAACAATTTTGAAATTGTTTGATTCAATGGAGTCATGAAAGATCAACAAAATCCACATCATATGTGGTTACAACAAAAAAACATATCACCCCTACTCTTGATGGCCTCCAGAATCTTCTATGCCCAAAGTTTTTGAGTTCCCTTCTTGATCCAAGTAGGTTGGCCTACCTAATAGTGGTTGATTAGGATGTATTGCATTTCTACCATATGATTGAGTCCAATTTTCCCCTTGTAGCCATGGATGAATTGAGTACCCATAAGTCACACTTGAGGTACTAACCCTTGCATCAAGTGGAGGTGTCTGATAAACATACATAGGATTGACACCTGCACTGGGAGGGATAAATCAAGTGGGTAAACCCCCATTCTGATATTAATGCACTTGAATATTTATGAGGTCTTGAAATAATGGTGTATTATTTGCATTTTGGTCCAATGTCATTAACATAATCATGGTTTCATTAATTGTGCTTGCATCATTGTCAAATGTCATCCCTTTTTTTCTTTGAAGCATTTGTTGAGCCTTTCTTGCTTCCTTTTCATGCATTGCCATTTGTTTTTTATGGTCCTTCTCTTGCCTCAATTTCTCTCTTTCAAGCCTTTCCTCTGCTCGAAGTTGTGTTGCAGAAATCCTTGTTTCCTTATTTTTCTTGGCTAAATACTTCTTTTTTTGTTTTAATTCTTGAATGCCAAGTTTATTTTTTTTCAGACTCAACTAATAGGGCTATATAGTATTCTGAGGTGAGTAACTATGAACTTCGGCCCAAATGAAGACTACCTGGTGTTCCATGCTTTTTTTTCATTGACATTATCGCTACTGGTAGCTTTAGGAACCAACCAAGTAACTTCTCATTCCCTGCCACCTGCACGTTATTGGTTGACACTTTCCTTTCAATATCCTGGGTAATTGATTGAACTATATTTTTATCTTCATATGATTCCTCATTATGTGCACTATCTTCTTCCATTGATCTATTGTCCACAAAAAAATGAACAATTTCATTGTTTAATTTTGCTAGTTGTGAAGGTATGTTCATGTTTTCTTCATTGGTTCTTGAGACACCATGTTTTTTATATTCATCATGGCTTCTGCCAGTCATGATGGTGGGGTTACTTGGCTTGGAAATGTCAATTGGTCATTGTTTTTTCCTAGTGCAATATCATCAATGTTTTTTCCAACCACATTATCATTGCTAGTTGCATGATGAACAAAGTCATTAAGGATATCAATAGCTGAAGTTCCATCTACTTTAGTTGGTTTAAAAACCTCCATGTTACTGTCAATTGGTTCATGAAGATGTTGTGTTTCACTTACATGTTCATCATCATGACCATATAAGTGTCCTTAGGAGAGGCAAATTATATTATCAACTGCAACTACATTATCCTGTTCATCCACTTCTTCTTGCATTTCAAAATCTTCTTGGACATGCCCTTCTTCTTGACCATTTACATGAAATGCCTGGATACAACCAATATCATGCATAATACCATCATAGTTCAGTGGCCATATTTCAGTCCTCCTAAATCCAACCTTGATATTTGATGGTGTGAGAGCCCTTTTAAATGATTTACTTCCAAGCTCTGCCAGCTCAAACCTTTTCACCTCAACCCTTGGATTATTTCCCATCCATGAAACTCACTTTGACCTAAATAGTTCTTGAAAGGGATAAACACACTAACATCAAGGGGCTACAATATGTGAGTAGTATGAGCATGCAATGATAATAGGTCGATCCCCAAATTGTTTTCCTCCTCAATTGTTTGCACAACAATGTGGCTTCCATGACCATTTAAGATCAATAGGTTTTTGTGTTTAGGTCAAACATCTCCTGGAATAGATGCAGCAAAGTGAAAGAGCCAATTGAAAAAATGTTTTGTAGTCATCCATGGATGCGGATGAGCAGTCATGCATGCACTTTGTCCATAGTTTTGTATATATTTTTTTAGTTGATTTTTACCTTTAAATAGATAAAAGCCTGGGATTGGAGTGCAAATTTCATTGACATAACATATAATAGTTGTCCATTCCCTACTCTTAGGCAAAATATTTGGCACAATTCGGCTCTGTCTCTTGGAAATTACCCGTATGCCACAACTCCTTCCTTCCTATAAACCAGTTTTGTCACAGTTCCATATATGATTTGCAATATAAGAATACTTATTATATGCACTAGAAAGAGTGTCATAAAACTTAGACACAATTGCAAGGCATATATTTAAATCTCTATCTCTATCAAGTTCCTTAGTTGTATGCAATATAAGGTTTGGATGCCTTTTTTTAAACCCAAACCACCATGATTTACTAGGAAACCCATCTTTAAATGGATTTTCCCTTCCCTGATAGATCTGAGAAACTATGGATTTGAGTTGTATCAAATCTAGCCCATGTCCCAATTGGGCCATCTCCTTACACCACTTAACCACCTCAACCTCCTCCTCTTCAATCATAATTGTAAGAGGCCCTCTATGTTTTGTATGAGTGAGCCCATTTATTCAATAATGTATTGATGAGGGAGGGATACCATGTTTTTTTGTAGATGCCTAAACTGAATATCCATTAAAACTCTATGGTGTCAATTGCAGCTAACATCTCTTATTTTTTCCAACCTCTTGTAGCACTTATCTTCTTAGTTGAACTTGCCCCTTGGACTATGGTTGATGGTGTGACAACATCAGCTTTTGTTGCATGGTCATCCTCAACAACATTGTTGGAAGCATCGATTTCATTCACATCACTTTTCCTATCCTCATCTGATGAAGGGCATCGAAGCTGGGCACCCCTGGTCACTCACCTGCCACTTCTCTTTGTATGGGAAACGTAACTAGCTTTTTCCATAGATGCAACTATTTGTATATTTATTGCATGCATTTAGTAAACAATAATTGAAGTTCTACTTTCCTACAGGCTATTAATATTTTTTCTTTCCTACAAGCAATTAACAACATGTTAGTTTATTTAGAGTTTCTAGTAAATTTCAATAAAAATTTTGCAATAACATGGATTATAATAGAGACAAGGCACAATAACAAATAGTAGCAACTTAACAAATTTTCATACATATGCCTTTCTTATAGTATCCTTGAAAAATCAAATCTATAGGAGGATTTTGTTGTATGTATTCAATTATATTAGTAATTTTCTTTTTTTGATAACTTATTTTTCCACTTAAAATACCATGCCATTATTTGCACTCGGTAAATTACTGCCAGCGTGTTGAAGTTGACCCAGAATTGGTTGTATATCTTCAATTATATCGAAACATATTTTGTATGAAATGTTTTATGTTTTATAATAAAAAGATGTAGCTGTTGGAGGAATTTCAAATAAAACAAGTGACACCTGGTTCGTTTTCTGGTTAAGATTCTGATTTAGTCTAGTTATTTTTTATAAATTGTTTTATGACTTTACCAACATAAAACTCAAAACCAACATAAAACTCAATCAATAAACTTTTTTTTAATGGTTAGTGATTCTCGTATTGTGGGAATGTGTTAAGCGGATAAATTGTTCTTGCGGACAAGACCGATCTCCCTAGTATCAATTGATATCTAGCAACAAACAGGACAAGCAAATCTACTTTTCTCTAAACATATTACGATTCATTAATAAAAACTAAGAGGTGTTTTAGACCCTACCTTAAGTCCAACGCTAGTTTGTGGCGACCTTGCTCCAACAGCTTCAAAGAGTTTCCTTTTAATAACCTGCAGACACAAACAAGCACACATCAAAGAACACCTACATAGCTAATATAATAAATCATGTTCATCATAGTGATCAAGGAGTCTATGAAATAAACCATTAAACACAGCTCATTGAGAAAAATAAACTTGATTGTATTAACTTTGAAGAAGAAGAACTTTACAACCTTGGTGCCTTGATGTTGTATAAGCTCTTCCTAGGGCCCAAGCAGGAATCTCCTCTACTTTGACAAGCTTCGCTTTCCTCCCAATGAGATCAAAAGGTATGTAATCTTTCCTCTCAAAAGCTCAATAAGGAAGACTAAGTTCTAGCAGTATTTACCCTAAAAAATATTCAGCTTTTAACCTCCCAAGTAACCAGCCCAAAGCTTCATTTTATAGTGCAAGGGAAGGAGGTTACAGGTCCACCATTGAAGGGATAGAGTCCTTCTTCAAGGGGATAAGCTCCTCACATCAAGGGTTTAGCTCCTTAAGGAATGGGATGCATGAACCTCAAGGAGCGAACTTGCCAGCGCAAGATTCCCTCTAGAGGCTTCCAGAATTGACTCAAAGTGAGTTTTTAAGAATAAACTTGCGCCTTTTAAACTTTTATAGGGGTTCGCACCCATAAATGCAGATCCAGAGCGGTCAGGTGCGCAGGGGACACGACCAATCGGTGCGGTACCACAGGTAATGCTAAGAGAAAGTGCGAAACCATAGCTTTAGAGATTTTTAAGGAATTTCTCTCATTTCCAAAGCTTGATATGCAGAGCTGAGGTTTAAGACTTGCAAAGGAGGTATGTATGAGTGGTGATAGACTCATATTGATTGTAGAAAGTCAAAGTGACAATTTTTGTGCAACAGATTGCCCCCTAAAGTGCAAAGTCTGTAATAGATGAGGATGGTTTTGTCATCTACGAAGAGTGAAGTGCTTTATTGTTTCAAGGATCTCCTTGTGGATACCCCGGTCGGAACCTGTAAAAACATTCAATGCAAAACATATATATATATGATCATATCAACGCTGAGGTAGGCATTCCCATACTCAGATCAAAACTGACTAGAAACTATCTAAACTGCTCTGATACAGGAATGGTTTTCTAATACATTACAAGTATAAACATATGCAGACACAGTATGGGCACAACCATTTGTTTATGAATAGTCCATTGTATAATGAATAATAAAATTCCTTGCAGCCTGGATGGTGGAAACTAGATCCAGGGTCTTCATTTTTGCTTCCCGAACTAGTACAATTTTATCCATGTGAATGAATGTGTCGAAGTCAAACATGGTAGAAACCACTTGATTACTAGTCAATGATGTAAACTGTTAACAAGTGTGAGAGGAACCACCAGTAATGTCAATGGCCCTCAAAGTACTCTGTACAATCCATGAAATGTGAATAAATGAGTCGATGTCAAACACATCACAGAATCCTTTGATCGAAGGTCAATGATGCAACTGGTCGTCAAAAGCGAGAAACCTGCCATTGAGGCATGCAGATTCCAAGGTACTGACTATTTCTAGATCATCTTTCTAGATAATGAGTTGAAGTCGACAGAAAGTGATCCGTCGTAGGCAACCCCACAACACGAAATCATAGATCAAGATTTGAAGAAATATATTTGGCAAGGACTAACTCAGGGATGGTCAAGATGGATGACAGATATTTTGCAAATGAATGGTTTATTTGAATTCACCTCTTGATCACATAACGACACTGCAGATAGTTTGGTGACAGTTGACCCAAAGCTAATACCCAGAAACCGGCTGAAGACTTTCAATATGGTTTGATTAACTGTTAGGCAAAGGATTTCCCAACCCAGGTGAACAAAAAGCGTCGCGTTTAAGAGTGGTTAACTGCTTTTCAAAAGACAAAGTATAACAATCAGGTTCATTTTTCTCTCTTTTCCCCCACCATTTCTGGCAAGTACCTCTTTATTTTTGACAAGCTTGAGGAGGATAACATTTGCTTGATTATAAGCTCATCCTTCGGATGAGTCCAACTTAGTTTAAGATTCGAACCCTAAGAAGGAGTGGTCCGTTCATGTTTGAAATTGAACAGGTCCTTTACTGTTAAATTTTAACGAGTCCAGTATAGGAGAAACTCAGTGTTTTTCAATTTTAGGGAGTCAGAAGAAAAACTTATGAAAACTCCATGGTTGTCTTTTTTCAAATTTTTGTGTCTCCCAAGACCTTAAAAGTATAAAATAATACTTGAGAGAACCGCTTGACCATTACAATCAAGGATTAATTTTCATAATTAGTGCCTTCAATTTGAAAAAGTAAAAAAATGATCGAAAACATGTCGTTTTATTATCAATATCAAACTTGAAACGACAAAAGGCTGACAATCTTTTCCTATTTATACGGTCAGAAAAGAGCTATAAATAGACCATCCTTTTAATTCCATTTTAACGAGTCTAAAAATAAAAACTCGACAATCTTTTCATATTTTACGAGTCAGAAAAGAGCTTAAAGAGGACTCCTATGTTTTTTGTTGAAAATGATCAATTCTCTTTGAAAACCCAATATTCTGCACAAAAACTGCAAACATTACTCATATCTGTTTAAAAATAAAAATGCATCAAAAGTGACCTTTTTAAAGTGAAAAATAAACAAATTAAAATTTATTTGTTCAAAAAATATTATAAAAACGGCTTTTGCAATTTTAGTTTTATTGTTTGACTTTCGAGTAAAAAGTAAGAGCTTTTGGTAAGAAAACTTCCTGTGAAGATTGCGGAAAATCCGACCATTGGAATCAAGAACCGTTCTCTCCAGGTAATCCAAATTCTCTTTGACTTGCATTTCATCCGTTTTATTTTCATTTTTAGGGCTTTAAAATTCATTTTTTAAAGAAATTTTTGGTTAAAAATCGCTTGCGGTGGTTGTGCAGGCATACCATGTGTACCCTCCGAACCCCGACTTTTTCGTACAAACGAAAGAGTCGGGGTCCCACACCTACCTTTAAGGATGAGTGTGAACTTACGCACTGTCTCTAACCCGGTGGGTGCGGATCCCGCAAAATGCGTTTTGAAACCCTATTTGCATTTCTGCCCAAATGATTTGAAATTACAAGGTTCTAATCCGCCTATTTTGCGATGTAGATACACAAAATGCTTGTTTGGCGGGAAAGAGAACACGACGATGTGGATCAAGCCGCATTACTCCATCCACCTTCAATACAGGCTTTAAGAGCATGTGGACTACTGAAATTCTGGGCCATACCTGGCATGAGGGCTCAGGTAGACTTTCTACAATGGCTGGTAGACAGGTGGAGCATGCAGGACCAGTGTTTCATCATTGGTGGCCACCGGCTCAAAATTGAGCCAAATGAAATTTATTTTCTGATTGGTTTGTTGAAGAGAGGTGAAGGATTATCTCTATTCAGGTCTAGGCTAGGTGGCCAGTCTGTCGCTAGTCTCCGACTAGAGTTTTGCAATGTCCAAACTGTGGAAAAACGGATAGATGTAAAGACCATATCCCGTCCTGAACTTGTGATCGCATTTACTGTCACCAGACTGTGCGGCAGCACAGCATTGCATCTAGCTACCAGTTCCCAAATGCGCATGGCAGTAGACTGCTTCCAAGGCACCATCTTCAACTGGTGCGACGATGTGTTGGGCAATGTGAAAGGCCAACTGACTAGGGCAAAGAATGGAAAACTAAAGAACTTTGGATATAGTTTCTTAGTTGTGAGCTTTGGCCAAGAGAGGGTACTTATGCTGGTTCCACAATACCTTTCTGTTGAGGCTGGACTTCCCCGAGATCCTAGGATTATCCGCTGGGTTGCAGTCATGCCCCATCATCCTGAGGAGGGCACAGAGGTTGTTCGATTCTCACCTGAGTATTTTCATTGGTTGGGAAACCAACTTTTCGTGATACAGGACTTTCCATATGCTGGGATGGATTATCGTGGTGATCCAGACATGGCTCTTCCACCAGGAGAGCAATGGGATGATACAGGTAAAATTGTTTTCAACATTTTCTAAATTTTTTAAACTATTTTTTTTTTGTTTTTTAAATCGTCCAAAAACTGATAGTAAAAAGTTTTAAATGTAGATGTGGGTCCACGACGACCAGCCGCTCTCCCGCCCTATGAGAGAAGACACCCTGCTGCTACGGCACCAGCCCCACAGGACCAATCTGCAGAGACCTTGGCCGAATTGGAAAGTCATATAGAGCGCTTGACCGTAGATATTACAGAGACTAGTATAGATGACATTCCTCTTAGGCTACAACGCTATGTGATTGGGGTCCCAAGACCTTTTAGGAGGTTCTTTTGTAGGGTATCCCGAGCAGTGGTTTCTTACCGTGATCATGATCAGGGATAGGATGATCACCCTTGTAGACTTCATATGACATTTATATCTTTTTGTGCTATCATTTTTGCCGATCATAAGGTGTTTTTCAACCTATGATCAAAGACGATGTATATTTGACACACTTTTATACTATGATATATCACTATTAATGGCTATCTTGTATAACATGTTTATGGAATGCTTTTTAAATTTACTGTCTTGATTATTGCAAATGTCTATTTAACATTTGAGAAGCAACTGCATCTGCTAATGTGTTTAAATATCTTGGAATATGTTGATATTCAATGTAGTCAAATTCATGTTCCCAGAGACGAACTCTAAAAAATAATCTTAATAAGACTGGATTTCTAATGGCATAAACCTTGTTAAGCTGTAATACAACGAGTTCAGAATCTAACCTTACAATCAAACTCCGAATCCCAAATGAGATGGATTCAGATAATAACTCAATCACTGCACTATACTTTGCAATGTTATTTGGTGTTTGACCAAGGCTTACCCCATGCATAGATACTAACTCGTCAGAGGGTGAATAGATAACCCAAGTTGCGGAAGAAATATTTCGTGTACTACGACAAGCACCATCAACAAAACCAATGTATATTTGAGAAGATGTCGACATCTGCAATATTAAGAGTAAAACCAAGATAAGTAGGAATAATGATAACATACTCTCTAAACTAGGCACATTTTCTAATCTAAAACATACCAACTAGAAAGAAATCTATTCTAACAAGAATCTCCACATCAAACTCTAAGCATAATATCTTTTCAGATAAAGCCCATTTCTGGGTCTACCTAAACAGACACCGTCAAAATCTACTAATTCATAGGCCCCTTTGGCCATACTCTAAAACGTTTTATTTTGAGACCCCATAGGCCCCTTAAAGGATCTTTTCGCATACTCTAAAACATTTTATTTTGAGACCATTGATTATAAAAATTATTATGTTTTAGATAGTTTTTGAATTATAAGTAATTTAAAATTTTATAGAGATTAAAGATAAGACAAAGATGATGGGACATAAATATATTTAGGAGTGGTAAGAGGCTCTTTGAGAGTGGCAAGAAGCGGTCTACATTTTAATATGATGGAAATGTTGTCACGTAATGTTA
>APFE030598560.1:0-13192 GCA_000404065.3 Pinus taeda
TATGAGAAGTACATCAAAAGACTAAGCACCTTTTCAGCCGTGCAGATTGCTGAGGCTTCTGGGTCATCTACAGCAGGCCCATTAACAGGACAAGCTCTGTTCAATAAATTAGATAATTTGTTTTTTATTAAAAACGAGGTAGCACATTTATTTGATAAACCTCCCGATTTTTATAAGTATACTGAAGCTGATGAGACCGTAGGGTCAATTTTGAAGTAGCAGCTTCCTCACCCAGATAATTGGCAGGACTTGGTAAAGCTACTTTTGAATCAGGGGTGAAAGAGAAAACACTTTTTGCAGCAATACAGTCAATAGTGCACTTAAAGGTGGACAAAGCCACGACAGCGAGCATAGAGACGCTGAGCCAACTCAGCACAGGTACACAGCATCGGCAACAACATCAGCAGGTACAGGTGGCAGAGTCAAGAAAGATACAGAAAATCAGAAGCTGTAAAACACTTCAATGCTTCATTTATGAAGAACAGCGCAGTTAAAGTCCGCGGCACTCAAAGAGAAAAAAGCTATTCTGACAGCATTTAAAGGCTTTTATTATCATTTATACTTGTAATAACTTCCCATCTGCTTTATCTATACAAGTGTAATAGATATTTTTCCTCTCAGATGACCTCATTCCTGAGATATTTTTTGTATACGAACTTCTATATATTGCCCCTCGCGTTTGTTTAGGGGGGTTGGACTCCGGATGTAAGAATTTCTCTTCTGAGATATTCCCTGTTACTCTGATATTGTAAACTTTTCAGACAGTTTAATACAAAGGCAGTGGGATTTCTTCAATGATGTGTGGTCTATTGGTCTCTTGATGGTGTGTGGCTCAAAGTTGCAGGATTCTTGTTCATTACATGGCTCAATAAGTTTTCTCATGGCTCCTTATTTTACATATGTTTCCTGTTATTCCATATGTTTCACATGTTTCTTATTTCCCCTGTTTCCTGTATGTTTGAAACTCTAGACAGTAAAGAAAAAGGATAGCCTCAGGATTTAGTCATTGACTACCCTGAGCTCAATCTGAACTGTTTCATATGTTTTCTTCTGTTAAAGTGTTTAAAGCGTAATTTTTAAATGCTACCTTTAAGCCATATCCTTACTGTGCATTGTTGTTTTAAGAACTCAAGCGATTGCTCTTAGATGACATGCCTCTTTCACGAATATACAGCCTAAGTAACGAAATCTTAATTGCTCATTACTAGTTGTATTCACCTCATCCTCAATATTCACAGGTTGTTCCATGAAATGCACACAGGCCCTCTAGCTTTCCTCCTCACCAAAATCAAGGTTTCAAGAGAAAACAATCCTAGACCCCATTGCCCAATGGATTAATCTTCCCTGCTGATGTACTTTAAAGGAATCAGAAGCATCCTCCCAACCAAATACACAAAAAACAACCAAAAACTCATCACACAACTAGCCTAAAACCCTCACTAAAAGCAGTGACAAACCTGATAGAGAGAGCCCTCTCTGACTGCAGCTGGGCTAGAAGCAGCAGCCCAAAGATTGGTTAGTGGTTACCCCGGCCGTATTCTCTTAGGAGTCAAAGAGAACAACCTGGGTGTTAACACCATCCTAGAGATCCGGGGGCTGGAATTTTGCATCTTGTAAGGAAGTGTTGTTGGTTTCTCTGTGGATGTTAGTGTTGGGTGAGCTAGCTTTTCATGAGGTGAAGAAGGGCTTTCATGGTGGAAGGATGGAGTTGGGTCAGATCAATGGGTTGTAATCCTCTCTTCTACTACATCTATCAATAAAGTTATTTGATTTTTCCCCCATAGTCTTGTATGTCTTTTAATATTGAATTGATATATGCATTAGTATGGTCAATATATATCTGATCCTATATTGTTTATGATTATAGATCTCTATTCTTTGATGGTATTATTCTACTTTGACTCTATAGGTGTTCTTTGAAGTGGGACAAGCAAGGAAGGTGGGGTAAAGATCTGTCAAAGGGGAGAGGAAACAAGCGAGGAGCCAAGCAGAAGACTGAGGTTGGTACTCTCTGTTTCTCTCTCATCTATTTCTCATAAAGGAAAACACAAGTAACTTAGTTTGTTTGTTTCTAAGATAGTTTCCCGTCTTAGTGGGACTAGCAGCTCTAAATGGACACTAGTTTTCCCGATAACACACTATTATTGATGGTTGGGACATATAGTGACTAATGACATGGAATTTCTTCAATGGGTGCATTGGCTTCCACTCATGTCTTTGTTCTTCGTGCAACTTTTGATCATTGGTATATTAATCCTCCAAAGGGTATTTTATTTTATGGAGTCTTTAAGGTACTTCAAGATTGAAGGGGGGGACTTTAGGCTTATGGAGTGTCCTCATGCACTTAAGAGGCCCAAGAGGGCGCATGGCCAAGTTTGAAAGCTGAAGGGGGATTCTTTGTGCCTTCAGAGTGCACTCATGCACTCAAAGAGTCGAGAGGGTGCATGGTGCATTGTTGAAGGCTGAAGAGTGGAGACTAATTCCTGCGGGGTGTGTTCCTGCACTCAAGGAGGGTGCAATAATTTAAGTCAAAGGAGTGCACTCAAAGGAAGACTTAGTCTCTCAGAGAAGAGTTCAAAACAAGGAAGGGGAAAATTGTTGAGGAGTGTGCTATATGCTCTTAGAGGGTTCATAGTGCACTTTTAAACAATGATTGATTCAAAATAAAGGATTAAGAGTGCACTCATGAGCTCCTTACTTCAATGGTTCATTTAACAGCCAAGCTTATTCTAATTATGGACAATAAGAAAGGGGCAAACATGATGAGTTTAGAGACAAGACCATGCACGACACATACGAACTCATCAAGAAATCTTGGAAAAGCTTGAACAATGATGAAGAGATCTTAAAATTATAACTTACATACATTCTCAAAGTATAATAGATGAAGTGTGTGCAACTAAGACCTAAAAGTGTCATTTTGCAACAACCAAAGGTTTTTTTATCATGATATGTACTAAAGATGTTCCAACCATTGCAATGACATGTAAAGATGAACAAGAACACTTGAAACACATAGAATGACATGAAAAGATACTTGAAGACCATGGAGACACTAGATACAATAGTGAAGTGGGATAAAAAATTTGAATGGAGTGAAATATTTTGAGGGTGTTGTAGCAGCGACAAGAAACCCTTAGAAACCACAAACCACTTAGAAAGTTGCAAACCACCCTAGGTGGTGAATCCCTATGACAGAACCCTTTTTCACTAACCTATCATCACAACTACATGAAAAAAAAAGGAAAGGGTTAGACTATATGCCTCCAATGACATGCATATTCCTACCTCCATGCGATTATGACTTAATTTCCCTAGTTTTGTGTTAGTGGTTCTAAGATATGAGCCACTTTTCTAGGCTAGCCTCTAGATCATTTCCTAGAATTTCTTGTAACTTTTAGAATCACATTTTACATGACAAAAATGATATATCTTCAAACTTAAAGCAAGAACTTGATCTATACCTCCTAGAACATGATAGAAATTTCGTAAATAATATACTAAGCATGTAAGTTACAGGTCATGATTACACGTGTGATCATCAATATGTGAACTTCATTTAAAAATCATCGAGAAAATCTAATTCCCTCTCAAGTATCTACAACCACACTTGTTATCCCATGCATTCATCAACCATTCAAATACTTATCAAATAATGAACAAGAGCCATAAACAAACCACATCATAGAACCGTGCTTATAAGGAACATATAACCAGAATAATAACCATGAAAAAATAGCCATAGAATCCACACAATAAAGATTAAAAGTTCTCATATATTACAATGAGAAAATAACTCTTATTAACTTATGCAAAAGCCAACCAAGGCAAGGACTTCCATGTACCACCCACTTGTAGATTGAGCTGAAACAAATATTTATTTCAGCCAATCACCTTTGTGCTATATTCCAAGCATGAATGTGGGATCTCATGGGATAAATGAAGACATAAAAAACCTATGGTATTTAAAATTTAAGCCATCTCCACCTTTAAACTACCATGATCTCACCTAAACTAGTCCTGAGATCAGAAAACCAAATCACGATTAGATGCCTCAAAATTTCTTCACCATACATTGACGAATTTGCTTGTCTCCACCCACGTGTTGATGGCTTCTTGTCTCCACCCACGTGTTGATGGCTTCCTATAGAAAACCATATCCACCCCCAACCCATGGGAATTTTCTTGAGACCCCCTCACCCAGTTACAAAAAATTCTGGCAATCCAGAGCTCAACTAGAAATGGTTATCCGGGAAATGGCAAGGTAAGGCTCAAACCACACTCAAACAAGGAAAAATTCATGCCAATAATAGAAAATGAACCAAATAAACAAATTAATGTACCATGTATTCATGCCTCATCTAGGAAATCGCACATGCAACCTGTTACCTGCAAAAAAAATTTGCTGAAGCCATTCATCCAACCTTCTCCTTGTTTTCCTTTCCTTTCCTTTGACTTCCTTGCTTGTTTTTCCTCTGCTTGCTTGCTTTCTCCTCTTTGAGCTCTTTCTCTCTCGATATTTCTTAGTTAAACCAAGCTAAAACTAACAAAATACGTGAATTGGTTCTCATAAGCCTTTTTATCATTAATACCTTTCTTTTCTTCATTTTCTTCTAATTTCCCTTGCATGCGAATATGTATCTCTTCACCTTCCTTTTCTGATATTTTTCTTTATTTTGATAAATAACTATTAATTATTTCCTCTTTGCCTTTTCTAATTCCTTTTCCAATTTATTTAGCCATAAATAAACCAAAAGAGATTCCCATTATAGTGTTTTCCCGACATTATTCTTGGAATATGTGTCTCATGACCTTGCTCTTATTTTGCCTTTATTAACCTTTATTACATGAAACTTTAACTTGAGGTCGTTACAAACCCCGCCCCCTTATGGGAACATCATCCTTTGTGTTCTATGACACCTGTGACCAACAAACCACAAAAACAAAACATATTTCCTATGGATCTATATAACATAGCATGATATAGTATTTACAATGGCGTTGTGCTAAAAACAAAACAAATTTACCGCTTATGTAAAGGAATATGTTTGTGTTAGTCTATGAGGACAATAGATATTTAATATTATTATTGAGATAATTAGTACATATGATTATATGGAACCAAAAAATTTCCTTGCCATTTCGGATTAATAGATTGCTAAGTTTCTAGGATAGAACTATGGGTCTATAATGATGCATTTCATAAGAAAACTATTATTTTAAAATAGTAAAAGTTTTTAGAGAACTTTGACTAATATTTGTAACCTATTATGATTCATTTCCTGAAGTTTTGGAAAGAATATGAATAAGAACAAGTAAATATTTGTATAAGGAACATATAAATTATAAATATAATATATATATATATATATTATAATATATATATATTAGAATTGGCTAGTTCTAGTAGGTAAAGTTAAAAGAAAACTCTTGGTGGAACAATATGAATTTCTATTAAATATGTACATAAATATAGGTGCTTTATGAAAGTCCCAAGTAGGCCTTATAGAAATAACAGGTCTCGCTTAAATTCTCAAACATTTGAATATAATAGTTACAGAGGTAAATAATAGATAGGAACCCACAACTAAAGGGAACATAAATACTTATAGGTATTTCCTTCATTAATATGTAGAATGTGTTAAAAAATACTAATTTGAGAACCTAGAAAATGCTTCAACAAATAAAAGATGTAGTAATGACCTTGTTAAAGGAATTTGAAGCATGACGATTAGTCCTAACAGGTCAACTGGAGCTGACCATTAGGAGTATATGAGAGAAACAAATATATATATATATTAGGAAGCACTTCCTCTAATGAAGGACATGTCCATGAAAGGAACCAAAATATTCCTTTATCAAGAAATGAGTAAATATTATTCCAAAAGTAAATGACGAAGCAAAAATGAGAGCTGAAAAGATCATAGATTTCCTCTAGTTTTCAAAAGTAAGACATCGAACAAAAGAACAAATTTGCAATGGAGATTCTCCCATTAGAAAAATATAACTGTAACTTGAAAGATACCTCTTCGAAACTTGTACTGTAAACCCAAGAAGGAGTTTATGCACAACCACTAAATGTTAATAACTTTATAAATCTGAATGAATGTGACTAATTAAGAAATAGCTACAAAGTGATTTCCAATGAGATATATGCAATGTATAAAGTGAAAAGTTGAGGGCCAATATATTTATATATAAAATAAATTCTCTTTGTTAAAAACTAGTACTGGGTATAGTTTAAAGACCCATATTATAATTGTACTTATAAATTCATGTTGACAGACAAATCTTCAAAGTAACCCTAAGGGATTCAATGCAATTTAATAGTTAAAAAGGGCATGAATAATTTCACTACAAGTGGCCATAAGCTAAAACCCCTGAAACTGAATAGGGTAATTTTTCATGTAAAGAATATGGTTGGTAATTAGAAGAAAATTTAATGGTCATAACCCCAACTCAGTTACAGAAAAGTTTGGAAATTTCCATAGGAATTTAAAGAAAATATTTAATGGGTTTGACTAGAACAGTAAGGCCTAGAATAGTCACGAGAACGAGGGGTTGGAGTAATACTTGATATGCGATAGAAGGGAAAAATTGTTCTCAACATAACTTCCAGCTAGTATTACACTTGTAAAAGTGAAGGGGAGGGTTACCAAAAGACTTATCAAAAATCCCCAAATAGAATTCGAGATACCCTAACAAAGTTTCTAGGAGATGGGTTTATTACCTAATGAAATTGTTGATACTCTGGAACCAACCCCTGAACCTAAATCGGACAACCCTAGATAGTCATGTTGGATAAGAGAGTACCTACTTAATAGGAAATGACATTGGGGTAATTGCTTGGTGTTCAAAGTTGTAAACCTTAGTTTGAAAGGGAGAATCCATGAAGTCAAATACCACCTTTTCAAACACAAAAGGAATATGAGTAAGCCATATAAATGATCCACGTAATGAATGAGCTCCTTAATTGTTCGAAGGAAAAACATACCTATTGATGTTGAAGATTTAAAACCCTAGTATTCTTGGAGCGGTGCAGGCCATAGAGACAGTGGTGAGGTAGCGGAATGGAAAACATACCCCGAGAGCGGAGAGTAGTTGGTTACCCTAACTAGCCTCCCATAACCTACACTGTTGGATCAAATGATGGCAGGTCAATGGCGGAAAGTGAGCTAGATGTCCCAAGAACCTTAGGTCAGTACATCCACTAACTCAGAGATTGGAGAAGCATCAAAAGGTGTTAACATAATAAATTTTACATAACTAAAAACGGAAAATTATAAAATAGATCAGTAATATCAAGGATGGGGACAAATGGAAAATGAGGTTAACAAAGCTTCGTTGCGAGGGAAGACTAATTTCTGGGTACATATTAGTCGAAATGAAAAAAAACTATATTACTAAGCGGTGGACAAGATAAGTACCATGCGAATAAAATTTGTGATTACAATAGAATATAATGAATCTATATTTATATAGTTGCAATACTATTAATTCAAATAATCAAAATGCCTAGGTGAATGGATGTAGTAAGTCATACATATATAAAGACAAGTAATGTTTTTTAAGTTGTGTCCTTGGGAGGTTTGAGCATGTTACACATGGTATCAGAGCTAAAGGGTTCAACACCCTCGCTTGTTTAAGGGCAAAAGAAGTGAAGAGTTTTGTCAAGAGTACATTTAACTAATTTCAGTACATCTATTAAGTTCTCAAAATGGTAGTTAACTTATTGATAAGGTCACCCTTACATACAAAGGATCAATTGGGTGCTTAGGAGAACAAACAGCCACTTGAAAGACCCATTTAATAACTAAGCAAGTATACACTGTCATTGTTGAGAGAAGTTCATGAGCTAGAGCAATAAGGAAGCATAGGAACAACCAAGCCAAAATATGTGTATAGGAGTAAGAGGGTAAAGTGAAACTCTCTGTACTAGAGATATGTTTAAAGGAAGGTGTGTTAAGTATCCTTTGGGAAGGTTTCTTAGTTAAAATATATAAAAGGAAAATTTTCCTAAATACATTGCACATGAGCCTAGAAGCATGAAACATAATCCATTGGATCTTTTTTTTTAAACAATCAAGGAATATATATATATTATATATAATATATATATATAATATATTATATATATATATATATATATATAATATATATATATTACAAACAGAAAATTGGTAAATGAGGATTGTGATGAAATTATTGGGAAAAAATTTTAATGGAGAATTAGTCACATGGAGACAAATTGTAATAAATATTTGTAACAGTTGTGAAGGAAAATATAGCCTCAAAAATAATGGAGTAAGTAACATAGTTGAGGCCTTTGAGTTGAAAGTAACATAATAAGATGCCAAATAAACATGGAAGTTGTTCAAAGAACAATGTTGCTAATTCCTAAGAAAATATCAATTTTACGTCGAATTTAGTAGGTCTAAATGGGAAAGGCTAAAGCCAATACCAAAGATATGGTAAAAATATTGCAAACAAAATCTAGACAACTCTTGAATTCATTATGCCAATGGATGTGAAGGGATTACGATGGTGTAAGTTACACATTTAGAATAGAAAATCATGGAATGGTTCGCTAGTTGATCTATAATATAACTGAATCATGATTGAAAAGGTCAAGTTTACTATGGAAATTTGATCAGTTGAAAGAAAATTAGTTGCAAGATTTACTACCATCTAGATACTATGGACCAGCTAGTAGAATCACCTAATTAAAAAAAAAGTGTATATATATCATTATATGTTAGGTACACACAATACAACCACAACTTTCCTTAATTTGGTCCTTGTTAGTTTAACACTCATTGGAAAATGATTTTAATCAAAATCACAGATGTGAAGTGAATGATTGAATCACTTCGAGCAATAGTCAATGAATGATTGATTATATTTACAGTAACACTGCTAAACATGTCAACACGTGTTCTGAAACTGTAAAGGTTATGGTTATGGAATATCTTGCTCTTAGAGAATCATATTTCCCTATTACAAATATATATAAGTTCATTCAAATTTGTAGAGCATGTTACTAGGAACTATATAGAACTTACTTGTAAGTAGTGCAACCAGATGGTTTTAAGATAGAAACAATTTTCATCTTAGGTTCTCTAGTTCACATAAATAACTTGGCATTGATAGTTATGATTGGCCTAATAATTCAAATTTTGAAGTGAATGCCAAGGG
This sequence comes from Pinus taeda, assembly GCA_000404065.3. Lineage (NCBI taxonomy): Eukaryota > Viridiplantae > Streptophyta > Pinopsida > Pinales > Pinaceae > Pinus > Pinus taeda. The sequence goes on from APFE030598560.1 coordinate 9,196, forward strand.
AGTATTGTAAAGTTGCTTACAATGTATTCCAATTGGGATAGTTTGGAAATGCACACCAAGTACTTGACATAATTCTTGAATGAAATTTGATTCCATGGAGAGCCATGGTTTTCAACTCCTAATATTTAATCTTATACAAGGCGATATTCCACAGAAGAGTACCTATGGAAATGTGGAAAAGAGGGATTTTATTGAATAGATTATATGTATTAACATATTTTAAAATTGTATGGATAGCTCACGTTTGCAACTAGAATGGAATTTGAAGCAAGCCAAATCTCGTTGATCATCATAAATCATTATGTGCTACTCGGGAAGGACCAATCCCTCACATAAATGATGTATAAGTCAATAAAAAGGGTGGAAAGATTGACACAAAGAAAACCTTTGGATCAATTTCCGTTCACACTAGAGTATGACAAATCATGTGTCAATAGTAATAAAATTGACTATTTCTAAGACTCATTGGAACATGAGGAACAAAGAATCAAGATGGAGTAGTCTACATTGGGCTCTACATTATGGGCAATAGTGGTGGTGCAAGAGTTCAATAAAGATGGTTCCTCTCTCATACTAAAAGATTCTAATCTCAAATACCAATTGATTTGCTTTTTTATTGAATGCAATAGGGTCTTTCTAATAAATTCTAAAAAAAACTATGCATATCCCTTTGGTATGCAAAAGTTACTATACAAGGTGGAGGCACTTGAAGGTTTTCCCCATAGGATATTGTTTTCATAAAATTAAATGGTGTAGCCTTGACTGCCTTAGGTGAATTGTACACCTAGATATTTTGGAAGGGAAGTAGAGTAGGACACTCCAATTTTGATATTCACAGTGGTCAAGTTGTGTGATTATCCCTTTTCAAGTATTCATTGGACTTGGACAATGACATGTTCCAATAGTTGGGCAGAAAATAACCATTTTATAGTTGCAATTATAGGAGAGGATGTGTTTACTTGCAGTGAAATTGTGAAGGTTAGCTTTTTCATACCTCAATTGGTACACAATCAATACCTCACCAGGTTAACTCTCTTAAAATAAAAATCAATGCAGAGGTAATGACTAATAAACATATCACAGTAGTAATTTTTGAGTTAGGAAAAGTTGATGGGGATGTTATTAAAAAATATTAGTGATAACAAGTGAATATTGAAATAAAATAATTCTTATGTTGAAGAAAAATTATGGTTTATTAGCCATTCCATAAATTGTCACAAGTCAAATATAATAAAAAAATAACTCAACCACAAATGAAGTGAATAGTATATGATGGAAAAAGGATGATAATAATAATAATAAACTTGTGATCACACGCATAAAAAAATTTGCATCAACACCCTATGATACAGGATGGAAAAAGACCAAAAGTTGAAGAAATAGTGGAAATGGATCCACAGTTTGCCCTTAAAGAGTATCAAAGCAACCCAAGTTGGGCATCACTACATTACTTGGACAAGGTAAAAAAAAAAAAATATCTGCCTTAAGAATGATAGGAAAGTAAAATTATATTAAGTTCTACTTATATATGGTTAATGCATATGTGATGAGTAGAATTAAGCTAGAAGGCTTAAAAATGCTACCCAATACGACAATATGCTAATTGTAATTTATCACAAAATAAGAACAATGAATGGTTTTTGAAAAGAATTTATTGATAGTAATACTAATATTGCAATAATGTTGTTAATGTTTAATGTAGGTTGTTAACTTTTGTGAGGTTGCACGACCTACTGACGAACCTTGATGAGTACACCCATAATGATTGATGGTGCATCTAACAAGATTGATATGATTTTATGAATATGCATGTTTCTTACATAATGATTGAAGGGGAGTAATGATAAACTTGATAATTGTGAATGTAGGTCAAATTAGCCAGAATACTCCTCACTAAACCTCTATATCTGAAATAAGAAAGAATAAACAACAAAAAAAATTGCTATGAAAGAAAGTTATGACTAGAATAAAGTACAGATAAGGAACTTTAGCCAGTAAAGGCAACTTGAGTAGATGAAATTTTAGGTAGGAAGCAGATTTCAGCATGGGTTGAAGAGCTATAAGAAAACACCAAGGAAAATGTTTCACTCAAGGGGGGAAAGACCAAGGAAGATGTTTCACTCAAGGGGGAAATGACGTAACACCACCAAGGAAGATGTTTCACTCAAGGGGGGAGAGATGTAACCCCCTCATCAAGAAGTAAATATTTAGGGGGGAAAGACCAAGGAAGATGTTTCACTCAAGGGGGAAAAGACGTAACACCACCAAGGAAGTTGTTTCACTCAAGGGGGGAGAGATGTAACCCCCTCATCAAGAAGTAAATATTTAATTTAATTTTTCTGTAGTAAATCATTAAATTTTTGGTTGTGTGAATCCTATTGAAAATTTAATATTTAATGTTATTTTGATTTTCTTTAAAAAAATCCGTTATGGCCATCCAAGGAATTTACGGGAGAAGTCAATATGTAAAAGTGTCATGAAGTCAATATGTAAAAGTTTCATTTACTAGATAGTTAGGGGACAATTAATCCCACCTATAGAGATAAATCATCTCAGTTGGGGAAGTGAGATCCAAGGATACCATCATAGAAAGATTGAGAAAACTGTGGGAAAGAGAAATAAATCAGTTCCTTGTACAAGAGGTTGTTAAGGGAAGACAGGATGCTACCAGTAGGGAATTGTGGGAAAGAGAAATAACTCAGTTCCTTGTACAAGAGGTTGTTAAGGAAAGATAAGTAGGGAATTTTTGAGCTGGTTGGATCGAGTGGAATCCCAAAGCCGAATATGAGTCTGTGAGTACCTAGGCTAGACTATATAGTCTTGATGCCCTGTAACAAACCTGGTTGGGTTACTGTTAAAATCTATTCTCAGAACGAAACTAGAACAGGGGAGGGCGAAACTAGAATAGGGGAGAGGGAGGGGAACAGGGGAGGGGGAGGGGAGAACTGGTAAAGTGGACCATTCTTATTGGTTGGGTGGAGTGAGCTTCATTCCTGATATATTCCCTGACAAGCCTTAACTAGAATAGATAAGTATTTTAATTTTTTTTTCTAAAATATGAAATTAAATTTTGTAGTTGTAGAGGTATGGTTCACTTGTATGATCCGTTTTGAACAACAAACTGGAATAGATAAGTATTTTAATTCTTGTTTCTAAAATATGAAATTAAATTTTGTAGTTGTAGAGGTATGGTTCACTTGTATGATCCGTTTTGAACGACAAACATTAACTGGATGAAAGGAAACTGGATGAAAGGAAATGGTTTTATATGTTTTCCTCTGCATGGCTATGTAAAAGAATATGTTTGTGACAATCTATGATGGTATTGGATATTTAATATTATTATTGAGATAATTAGTACAAATGATTATATGGAACCAAAATATTTCCCCGACAATTTGGCTCGGACAAAATTGGACAAAATTGTGGGACAAAATTGGACAAAATTGTGGGGCTATACTGATGTGTTTCATAACATAACTAATATTTTAAAATACTAAAAGTGTTTAGATAACTTCAACTGAGTGTACTAACCTATTATGATGATTTCCTAAAGTTTTGGAAAGAATATGAAATAAGAATATTGTTAGAGATTTGTATAAGGAAATAAATTTTTTTATTACGGTTTTAGAATAAGTTAGTTCTAGTAGGTAAAGGTAAAAGAGAACCCTTGGTGGAATAGTTTGAATTTTTGTTAAATATGTACCTAAATCTAGGTGCTTGATGAAAGTCTAAAGGCATCTCTTAAATTCTCAAACACTTGAATATAGTAGCTATAGTGGTAAGTAATAGATAGAAAGCACAGCTAAAAGGAAGAAAAATACTTATATGTAGTTCCCTCATTAATCTCTAAAATGTGTTAAAAAATATTAATTTCAGAACCTAGAAAACTCTTCAACAAATAGAAAATGTAAAAAGGCCCGTAATCCCAACAACTCAACTCACTCAACCAACTCAACTCACTCAACTCGAGCCGACCATCAGGATTAGTTTGAGA
>APFE030598560.1:23217-34736 GCA_000404065.3 Pinus taeda
CAGCACATCCTTGGGCTAGTACATACTCTGCCATTTACTGTAATCTCTTTCTCTCTACTTCAGGTTGTTGTTACTTCCCACTAACTTTGGCACCTCCTCATTCTGCATCTCACTGCACGTTGTCCATTCATATTTAAACTACTGATTACTTTCTTCAGCTTTTCCTACTTCAACTTCTACTATTTCTCTTGAGATTTCTCTAGGCACTGCTATAGATATTGTTTCCACCCTAACTTCCTAAATATCCTTGAATATGTCTCCCTCTGCAACATCTAATTTCTTCTCCTTGTCTGCAACAAAACCTATAATCTTTTTTTTTTTCTAGGTAAAACTAAATCTATTGATGAGAACATAATATATATTGAGGCTTCGACCTCTACGGGTCTAGGTTAGTCATATGACCAATTTAAACATCAAGACTTAAAATTGAGACTACTCCAGATGGGGAAACCAATCAAAGAATGAGATAAAGATAGGTTCGTTCTGCCCACACAGGGGCTACAATTCCAGATCTCAAAATTTACTACCAAAATTGACCATCGTAAAAAGACTATAAAATTCAAAAAAGGCTGCCAAAATTGACCATTTTAAAATTCAAAAAAGCTGGCCAAAATTAACCACTGTAAAATGAAAAAAACAAAACTCAGAACCCGAGCTTGACACATGACCCGCGGCATGCAACTGCTAGGTGTCTTAGGACTGTGGCTTCTCTTCCACGATTGGACACTAGCCATACTCTCCTGAATCAATTTCCTCTTCCTTCCTACCACTTGTGATGTCCTGTGGCTCTCGGTCTTCCACCTGAATGCCTTTGTCATTGCTGGTGGTGTTGCCTCCCGACGTCTTTTGTCTGCTGCTAGACAGATGGTCCATGGCTTTCTGCGAGTGGCTAGAGCTCGACTCCCCGTGAATATTGACATGCAAAGGAGCTACCTGGTTCATCTTAGGGTTGTGGTCTGAATTAATGCACGAGCCAGCCACCTCCCTGAAGTCCACCGAGACGGTAGTAATGATTAATGGTCTGTCCATGGAGTAGAGAAAACAGAATTGAGCTTGCTAAGAAGTAGTAGTGATATTGGTGCATTAGTTGGCTTCATGAGTCTGACAAACCTCATGGGAGCAAGCTCATCCTCTACCACTACGAGTATCCAGATATCTACCATGGAAGCAGGAAGAGGAAGGGCTGGGGGGCGTGGAGGTCGAAGGGGAATTCGAAATAGATGGAGGCAATGATTAGGGGCGAATGGCACTGCCACAACTACCACCTCGCCTACATCGCATGCGATGGCGTCGACACATATTTCTCTAGGTTGGATGCTACAGCTAGAGTTGAGCCAAAGTGGCAGGGAGTGAGGCGAGTATAGCAGAGGAGAAATTGTGAAGAACAGGGGGAATCAAGTCAAGGCCACAGGCAAGGGCCGAGACCTTAATTTACAGGTTGCAATGTATGGACTGAGAGAAGTGGTGACCATTTCCCAGGTCGACGCAATAGAGGAGTTTGCAACATCTACCTATTGCGGTGCGAAGGCTTGGCTTTGCTGCAGTAGGGTGGCAAGAGCAAGTCAGAGGCTGAATGGAGAATTACAGAGGGCTTGGCTCCATATTTTTATGCTTGTAGGGGATGTATCGATCTACACAATGAGTTGATGGTGCTAGCTGAGGGGCAGAGGCCTGCCTTAAATTCCCACAGGGAGAAGCGTGGGTTACCATGTGGTTTAGCCACCTGCTTGTCCACCAGCATATTTGCATTGAATGCTCATCTATCACCCACATCCGGGAGTGTTTCATCCATTTGCACCAGTGTGGTGTATTCCTGATGGTGTATGGCATCTTTTATAATTTTGAGCGAACCTATGTATAGAGTTCGACCACTTGCCACCCCTAAATTGGCTAAGAGGTTGGCCACTTTGTTGCCATTTCTCTTGATGTGTTTGAAGGTGATTGTTCTATTGGTTGCAAGCCAATGCTCAATGAGTTGCAAACAAGCTACAAGTCTGCAGCTACAAGATAGCTTGTTTACTGGAGTTCCCTAAATAATTTGACTGCCCATATTGATGAGGATTTGTGAATCTCCTTCGATTATTAAGGGAAAGTAGCCATGCTTCTTAGCGAGTTTGAGACCTTGCCACAATCCCTCCAGTTCAGCTGAGTTGTTTGTGTCCCATCCTAATCTGCATAGGAAAGGTAGCAAAGGATTTCCATAGTGATCCCTGAAGATTCCTCCATGTCCGGCCTAACCTGGATTGCCTTTAGAAGCACCATCAAAGTTTAACTAGGTAAATCCTAGAGGTGGAGGGCACCATTTGCTGGAAGAGTGGTGGGAAGGGATGGATCTATTGGTGTTCTCTTGAGTCTAGATGAGCCTGAGGTTCCAATTTGTCCATATAGTCCATTTTTGTAGATCGGTGGGAAAGTCATCATTGCTCCAAGTTTGGAGTACTAGAGTTTCCTGAAGGTTGCTGCACAAATTGCTCCATGATCTCTATGGGTGTGGTTTGATTCCTAAAGATACACTGATTCGTTTCCTTCCAAATTGTCCACATGAGGAGTCCTAGAACAATTCTCCATAAGGCGTTAAGCAGGGGACTTTTGTATGGGTTTTTAGCCCAGTGACAAATGGTTTTGGTGATGTCTTCTTTAACTCTACCATCTTTCTGACATCTAAAAATTGTTTTCTCCCAACGTTTGTTTTCCAAATAACAAAAGTCCATTAGATGTTGTATAGTTTCCTCCTGCAGCTTGTATTTGGGGCATCTTAAGGGGCAATAATTTTTTTTCCTTAATTTGTCCCAACTAAGAATTCTTTTGTGACATAGCAACCATAGAAATGTGGAGATCTTGGGTCAGATTTTAGGAGACCACACTTTGCCCCAGAGAGGGTCCTTGTTAGTCCAAGTATTAATCATAAGGTTGTATGCCTCTTGTGTGGTGAAGGTTCCATGTAGTTTGTATCCCCAATGTAGGATATCCTTTTCTTTAGAGAATATGATTCTCCTATTGGGTAGTTCTACGTCCAACTCCTTATACATTATCTCTATACCCTACCTGATGATGTGTTATGCTTTGTACCATTGTCTATATCCCTGATCGAGGGTGGGAATCCAGTACTGGTTCATGTTTCCCAACGATGAGCTTTCTCATCCTCTGTTTGTGGAAGTGGGATTAAGTTGTTGAGCCTGGGTCTTTGCTACCATGAATCCATCGAAAAGTGGGCATTGTTGCCGTCTCTTATTTCCTAAAATTTGTGCTGATGGATCATATGTTTGTGCAATCTAGCCACATTCCAAATTAGGGAGCCCTTACCCATATCTGTGAGCCTGATCAAGTCTCCATTCGATCTATTGTTGGCATACTTGGCTCTCCATATGATCGCCTAGGGTCTGTGTAGAGCTAAAAGCCACTTCCACGAGATTCTTGCTCCCATGACTACATTACGTTGAGGGTCCCAAAGACTGATTTCCCCAAGGTTTTTTGGAAGGCAAACTGTCACCCACTTGACCAATGCTCATTTGTGATTATGTCCCACCAATCCCCATAGAAATTTCCTTTGAAGATATTTGATTTTTTTAAGAACCCATTTAGGTGTTGCTAAAACAGAGAAGAGATAAAGATGCATAGATTGTAGTACAGCTTTGATGAGGATTAGTTGGCTTGCCATGTTTAGGGCTCTAAAGGTCTAGAAGGTGAGACAGGCTTCAAGTTTATCTAGGAGCAGTTGCCAAGAGGTGTGCTTAAGAGTGGAATCAGTTAAGGGGGCACCAAGGTACTTGGAGGAGAGAGAGCTGACAGAGAATCCCAGAATGTGGGCTATGGAGGTTTGAGTTATGGCGGGAGTATGAAAAAATAAGATTTGGGATTTATCAGTGTTGATGCTGGCTCCAGAGGCTGCTGAGAAATCGTCAAGGAGGGATTTGAATTTCTGGGCTTCTTGGATCGAGGGATGCCCAAATAACATGTTATCATCCACAAATTGCTGGTGGGTGATGGCAGGGGAATTACGAAGGGATATACCTCGAAGTTGATGCTCCTGGAGGGCATGTTTGATGGTCCTGCCCAACCCCTTAGCCATAAGAACGAAGAGGAATGGAGAGATGGGATCCCATTGATGGCTGCCTCTTAAGGGTTGAAAGGGGGTGGAAGGAATTTCATTAACTAGAATGGAGAAGAAAGATGAGGAGATTAAGCTCATGATCCATCATACCCAAACATGTGAGAAACCAAAGGTTGTTAACATCGTTTGAATGTACACCCAACTCCACTTATCAAAATCTTTTGAGAGGTCGATTTTTAGAAGCATACCTACTTTCTTGTGGTGCTTGAGAGAGTGGATGATCTCATGGGTGAGGATGATTCCATCTATGATTTTCCTTCCTTCGACGTAGCCCGATTGTTCTGGCGACATCAGCATGGGAAGCAGCGGCTTCATACGGAAAGCTATAAATTTAGATATGATTTTGTAGATGACATTGCAAAGGGCTATAGGCCTGAATTTGTATGGAGTACTAGAGTGTTCCTCCTTGGGGATGAGAGTAATAAATGTTGCATTCAGAGAGGGTAGCACCCAATGAAGTTTTCTAGACTCTTCGACTACCTGCCAGACCTCCTTTTTATAACATCCCAGAATCTGTGAAAGAAAGTGGAGGTAAAGTCGTCTGGACCAGGAGCTTTTCCTTCCTAAAGTTGTGTCATAGCTGATTCCACCTCCTGTAAGGTGATTGGATGGAGTAGCAATTGACTGTGTTCATCTGTTATCACCTTTGGTATATGTGGGAGAATCTTGTCAATTACTGGCTATTTGTTGATGTCAGGTTCTTGATGGACTATTTTGAAGTGCTTGAGGAGTTCTTTTTCAATATCCCCACGATCTTCCAATCTGTCTCCCTGCTGATTGTGAATTTGGGTGATGTTTTTATGCATTCGCCTCTGGATGGTAGTACGATGGAAGAATTTTGTATTCCTCTCGCCTTCCTCTAACCATCTTACTCGTGATTTCTGTTTCCAGATGATTTCCTCTTGTTTTTCTCTTTCTATGATCTGTATCTGAAGTTTATTTTCCTGTTCAATGAGGCTTCAGTCCTTCCTTCTTTTATCATGGTTTGCTGGAGTTTCTCCATTTCTTGAGCAAGGGCTCTATGAGCTTGAAATTTTTTTTCAAAAGTAGTGTGGTTCCACTATTTGATTTTCACTTTTAGGAACCTAAGATTTTGGTGGAATTGAAACATTTTGGAGCCTAAAGGGGGGAGAAAACTTTTCCATGCATGCTAAACTAGACCTTTGAAATTTGGATGGGTTAACCAAAAAGATTCAAAGCGGAAGGGTCTTCTAGTGGAGTTTCCTAGTCTTTGCCACTGAAGTGAAATGGGCCAATGGTCTAAACCTGCAAGTGTTAGAATAGAGACTGAGAGGTCTCCTCCCAAGTGGATAGCACTATTTGAGATCAGAAATCTATCTAGCCTTGAAGCAATCGGATGAGGACCAGATCTTTTGTTATTCTAGGTATGGATTCCATTGTTGAAGGGTAGATCGATTAGCCAATTACTTTGAATGAACTCCTTGAAGTACTTACTTTCATTGTCTAATCTGATTCAGCCTCCTAGTTTTTCCTCTAATTTAGTGATCATATTGAAGTCACCCCCTGTAATCTAGAGTGGATGGGCCCGAGTGGCATTGAGCAACGTGAGTGTGTCCAGAGTTGTGGTTTTGTCTGCAACAGCTTGTGGGAAATAAAAATTGGTAAGGTAACCGTGCACATTGGTCCCTATGATATGGAAGTTAGCTTGAATGAACTGATGGTTTGCATGGAAGTCTGTGAGTGCAATGACCTATGCATTCCATGCTATTGCTAATCCTCCCAAGGCTCCTCTAGCATCCACCACCATTGAGTGACTACCAGGCCATGCTTTTGAAAGAATGGTGCAGAGAAAAGTACTATTACATTCTCTTTCTTGCATAAAGAAGATATGAGGTTTCTCCTGCTGAATCAAGTGTTTTATCATTCTGTGTTTCCCAGGGCTATTTAGCCCTCTTAAATTTCATGATGTGAGCTTCATGGTTCAGGGTTGGGGAGGGGCCTATAGTACTTTGTGAGTTTAAAATATCTTCCAGATTCTACCAACATTTCCCCAATGAGGATGGTTCATTGTAGATTTGTCTTTCTCCCTCATTTCTTGGTATCCTTGAACAGGTTCTTTCCATCCCACTGACTTCCTGGTTGAATTCCTAGAGATCGTTGTTTATGTGCTTTGGATAGGATGACCTCTAGACTTTCTTGTTGCCTTGCCGAGATCTTAACAAATTGTTTTTGCTTGCATGCTTTCTCAAGGCTAAAAATGTCCAAGTCTCCTAGGTTAATGCTTTTTGGCTCTTCATCCATCTGCTTGAATTCACTGCTCTCGACCATGACGTTTGCTGCATGTTTGGGATCAATAAGAAGGTTATCGATGTCCATACCATTAGGTTTCTAGGCCGCATCTTTAATGGAAGGGGTGGAGGGGAGAACTTGGGTTTGCTCAGGGACATGGTTAGGAGACGAAGCCGAATGGGGGTTGACAGAGGGCTAATTGGGATTCTCATAAGAGTGCATGGGGGGCTTAGAGACCATTGAGTCAAGTTGAGCTAGAATATCAAAGCTATTGCTAGTGGAGGGAGTAGAATTGCTAGCAGGGGGATTTTTGGGTTGAGAAGCAGGATTTTTATGATTCCTTTTCTAAGAGTTCACTTTAGTAAAGCCTTCTTGATTAGTTTTCCCAGAGGCGGTATTGGAGGAGGGCTTGGCATTAAGCGAGCAATCCCAGAATAGATGTCCATGAGCGTGACATTTTATACATCTAAATGGAACATGCTCATAATCTAATGTCTAAATCCATTTCAAATCACCATGAAATAGACTTACCGAGTCCAAAAGAGCTTTGTTTAGATGCATGTAGACACAAATACGGGCATAGGAAGTGTACCTTCTGTGTTTTGTATCTTTTGCAACTTTTATAAACTCTCCCAAGCCATTTCCAATGTCTTTTAAGGACTCGTCATCCCAATATTCCAATAGTAGGGAATATAACTGGATCCAAACTCGTGTTGAGCTTAGATCTTCTTTGTCTGGATTGAACCTTTCAATCTAATGACGTAGATAAAGCCCATTAGCGTTGAAGAAATAAGGGCCGCTATCTATGACCCTATTTTGATCTTCGATGAAGTTGAATATTGTTGTAAAGAACCCCTTTGGTCCTAGCTTCATATTGATGTGTCCTTTTGGTTTCCATTTGGCTACTATCCAGCCCTATAGGGCTTTCTCTATTGGCCAAAACCTAATAAATTTCCCAATAAGGGCATGATCTTTCATGTGTTGGATTTCGGTGTTGATTACTTGACTGGGAAATTCAATCTTTAGTCATTCTGCAATAATAGGTTTGCAGGTCGCAGAGGTTAGTTTGGGCATCTCATCATCACCTATAGCATTTTGCTGCCTCTCCAGGGGTATAGCTTATGTACCCTGTGGTTCATTATGCATATCATGTTTATGCTAATCTGTTTGCGTTCGCGAAGCAGAGGCATTGTCAGATCTATTCTTGGCCAGAAATGCAGGGTTCACCATGGGGGAGGGCCCGAGTACTCCCTCATTAGGGTTTCCATTGAGGCTCGACTATTAGTTGGCATGTGTAGTCATCAGGAGTTGCAGGGTCAGTGGTTCAGGGGCACCGTGCTCAAAGCAGAACTTCATCGATGAGATTGGGTAAAACCCTAGATCACCATGTTCTTGCTCCTCAGTTCTCTCAACTAAGAAAAACCAAATTCAAATTTTCTACATAGTACGAAACCTATAATCTTAAAAAAATTGCTAAAATAAAAATCATAAGGCTTTTGTGCCTTTTATTTCTTTGGCAACAATTCAGCTTGCTGCTCTAATTTTTCCTGCTTTGTTAGCACATCAGTATGTTGATTTAAATTTTCAAAGGGATTCACGAGACTGTCAGCTAGTCTCTCCTTATTAACCAAATGTGCATGTGCTCCCCCTTAGTTGTCCTCATGAGACAACATAGTCTCATTCTCCATCAAAATGCAATTCTGATCTTTCTTATTTGAAATGTCTTTGTACATTTCTTTCATCTTCATGACAACTTCAAGTGACTGTCTGCCACCTGATTCTTCTTTATCCATATCACATTCTCTGTGTATAACTTCATCTCTTTGGTCTTCATGCTGAACTTGTCCTCTATTAAGAAATGAATCTATATATGTCTTCTGTACTAGTTAAAAATTGTCTTCTTCTGAGAAGTATTCATCATCATATATGGGCTCAATACCTGTAGAAGATTTTCCATCTTTATCTACTTCAAAACTTGCCTGCTTACACCAATCATGAGAAAGATGATGTCCTTTTACCAACATCATTTTTAACTTATCACCACACACAAAATGTCAGAAATAAAAACATTAGGTCTGTCAGCCTTACTTATCATCATATCCATTTATTGATATGAACTCTTCAAAGAGCTTGTTGGGTTGTGTTATATTATTTCTACGACTAGCCCATGTAGTTAATCGGGGGATTAGAGGAGGGGCAAAGCCCCCCCTTCGTTGCATCGATTGCGTAGCGGGGAGAGTCACGGAGGGTCTGAGGGGTGCAGATAACCCCACTCTATCGGGTCTGAGGTAGCTCCCTGGAAAATTTTTGTTTTGGACCCTATATTAGGTTGGGTAGATCTACCTATGGTTTTGTGCATGTTTTTTGCACATGGTTTTGGATGCGATGGTTTTCGGTCCATGGTATCTGGTGGTTCGACATGTATAAATATGTATTGTAACATTGAAAGGAACATAATGAAAAATCAAGCTTGTAGTCCCAGTTTTGGGATCCAGGGGAAATCTCTGTGTATATGTGTTTTATGTGTTATGCTCTCACATTGCTTATTTTCTGTGTTTTAGAATTCGTCTGTAGGTAATTTCTGTACGGGGTTAAAATCTAAAGAGATCATCAAACTTCCTACACATCCCTCTTCCTCCCATTCTCCAAACAACCTATAAGATCCTTAATAGGTCTCTTCTCAACATCATCTACTTCAATGATGTCTTCCTGCTCTTGTCCATTATAGCAAACTTCTTCATTCTCATTCAGTTATTATTGTACAACCTGGACACTTACTCTTTAGTTTTCTAGCCTTTCCTCCAAAAGACTTATCTCATGCAATAAAACTACCATCTCACTTGGGATTTCTCCTAAAAGCTCTGTGCAATCATCACTATCTTCTTCTTTGTCACAAATCCAATTTCTTGGTGACATTACTTCTTCATTCTTGATTAGAATAAAATCCTGACCCTCCATCTCTGTGACAGTTTTAGATACTTGTCCATCACTCTTCCTTTTTAAGAAAATCAATTCCCCTTTTCCCTTACCAATAACAAATTCCTTATCATAAGATATAACTGTCTCATCTCTACTGGAGATATTTCCTTTACTAAGCAAGGAATTTATGAACTCCTTCTACTATAAATACTCATCTTGATCTTCATTTGAAAGACAATCATCATCATACTTTTCCTGGCAACCTTCAGCTTCACTTAAGACAGTTCCATAGGATGGTTTGTCTTCTACAATACCTACATTCTCACACAACTTGTCAGTTTTAAAACCACAAGACCTCATGATCTCACTTGATGATTCAACCACCAAGTCCTCCTACTATTCTAAGTCCTCTACATGACTCATAAATATTTGGATGGTCTTCTCTTCAATCTCATAAAGTCCTTCATTTGGTTGCTTGATATCCTTCCCTACTTCTTCTTTCTTTTGGCCATCATCATGAGTCAAACTTCCCTTGCTTTTAGTCTTTGTAATATGCTAAAAAGTAAAACTTTTCCCCAACTTTGTATGGGCATTTACGTGAGACCTATCTATCTCATCTTCTTTCAAAACATAATTTAGATTCTATCTGTCTTCTTCCTCCTTTATGACAATATCAACAAATTGTCCTTTTTCACATGTTTCACCTGTAAACATACACAAATTATTATACTTAAAATCATGTGACCTTTTGGTCTCACTTGAAGTTTCAGCCTTCAACTCTTCATCTTAACCCAGAACTTTACCCTTTTCTACTTCACAAATGGAAACTTCCATTTCGAACTCAGCTTCTCTGAGTTTTTCCACAAGCCACTTCACTTGCTTTTGTTGTAGCCTTATCTGTAAGTTAGATCACTTCACTACCTTTTTCCTCAAGACCCAACCTTGTCTTTGGTTTTCCTCTAGTACCATCCTTAATACATTGAGTTATTTTAAGTCAACAATCTCCTTGTCAATCTCCTTTTGACTCATTCTCTTGCCATTTTCCTTGGCAACATCCTTCTTCACTTTATGGCTTTTCTCTAAACCTCTATAATGGCTATTAGTAGTCATCTTCTTCTCCATCTCTATGAGTTCCTCACTCACTATGAGCTGCACAAATCTCTGCAACAAAAAGTCCTCCCTACAGCATGATACCTCACTAAGCTTCTCTCCTCTAAGCTCATTCTTTTTGGATCTCTCTGGTCCTCTCCTCTAGAACCATCTGAGCAATCCATGCTCTAGAATTTAACTCATCTGCACTTTTGAGAACACAACTATCCTCTTGTACTTCACACACAAATGAAATACTAGGTTCTGCCACTCTCTCTCAAAAACCTTTACTGCCTTCCTTCATCACCACTCTTCAAGTTGTGATCTTCCTGCTGAAGTGCTTCACTAATTACTGTTACCTGCATATCAATGATATTTAAAAAAAATATCATTCCAAGCTTTCAAGAGCTTGATGCTCAGCTTCCTTCCGAGAACACTCTTGTCCTATCTGTCCAACCTTCAGTCAGATTCTTCAAGTTCAATACCACTTTTGTTTTTCCAGTCTTCCATTCCCTTTATTCTTTAGAACACATACAAATTTCCTTGTATGTTTGCTTCTATCAATATTTACTTTTCTTTAACCTACAAAACTCAAAATAGAGTTAAATAAAACAATACGTGTATGATTTCACAAAAAGTCTCGATCCCCTCTTCACATTTGAGTGAGTTTCCATTTTCCTCAAGGAAACAAACATCACTCTGTTTTCTTTATGCTTATGAAATCTATTCTTAAGAGTATCACTTACTGTTATCTTATGTCATGCCTTATACTTATCAGATTCAATAACCTGATCTCCTCTTTCTTTTGTAATCACACATGCATTCTGCACAATTCTACTTTAATTAAAAAGAGCTTTAACTAGCTCTGATATTAAATGATGTAGCCTAAGCTGCAAATACCCATACAACATGCATATAAATTTCATGTCTAACTATGTGCTAGGATTAATCCCCTGATCCATGGTGAAAATCCTCTATAACCAAGTTTTAATGCTCTTGTTTAAACTTTATGCGGAAAAGTTTATTTAACTATCCAATAGTCTAAACCTTAATTAACCTTTCCAGTGGAACACTATAACCTTCACAAACTTTGGTTAATTCTATTACCTGTGTTTATCAACCAAACCATGCTCTTTGACTTTGGTTAATC
>APFE030598562.1:0-16648 GCA_000404065.3 Pinus taeda
TGGCCCCCTCTCAAAACCCATTTTCCTAATTTCCCGGTTAGGGGCTCAAGTTTTGAATTTTTTTTAAAAAAGAGGCCAAAATTCACCTTTCTACTCCTCTTTTTCCATTTCACTACACACTTGGAGAGACCTTGGGAGAATGGCCATATCTCAGCCAAAAATCAGTCCTTTTGAGTGTACAAATACTCTAAAGATATCTAAACTCTCCTATACTTCTAGAACAAGCTTTAGATCTGGATTTGGACTTTATAAAGGAACTGAAAAATGGTTTCCAGCAGGTCATTGCGCACCTGGAAATTTATGAGATTATCGTAAAATTTTCACTGTGTTATTTTTTTTAATTCCTAGTTCAACTTTGGTAAAAGTCAAAAGGTTGATTTAAATGATGTAATTTTACTATTTCAATGTCTATATGATGTTTTTATGGGTAAATTATCTTATTATGTTGTTTTTATGTTAACTTAGGCCTCATTAATGAGGAAAAACTCAAATCAAAGTCTAAATGAAGAGTTTGTATTCAAACTTCTCACTCTCAATTGTTGGTTGAGATATTCTTGGGAACTATTCCACCACTCATGGATTCGACCCCTAAGGGTGGGGAAACTATTTATTTTGATCTATATGTATCATTTTATCAGTCAGAGATAAGGGTTGGACATTTGAGGAGAGAACTCTTGTAGCTTGTGCTTGAGAATATTAATGAAATCAAAGGAAAAACTTTAGCTATTATCTAGGAAATGTTCAATGAGTTTATGATCTTGTATATTATGTGTTATAGTTTCATATGAAAGATATTCATATTCTCTTTCCATTCATCAATTCTTTAGTGGTCTTTCCTTAATTTTGTAAACATAATTATTTTCATAAAGCTCTATTTTGATGGGAATATCATTATGTGTTATTTTCTTTCTTGCTTAATGAATTCATTATATATATGCTCACTAATTCCTCTTATTTGTTCTGAACACTACACTACATTGAAAAAACCTAAACCATCACAAAACTATTTCTACCTTGTTCCTTTACATCTTTGATGTTGTTACCCTTTTCATCCTGTGACCTATTTACCTTGTTTTCATCCCTTGTCCAACATCAAAACCTTAAATTTCCAAAACCTACCTAAGCCTAACATATCTAGCCTAACTAGCTACCAAACTGAAATCTTGGTCTGTGGATACCTTCATCAATTCCTATCAACATGGGACATTTTGGAGGATAACAAGTGTGAGAGAGGAACTCAATTGCAAGAATGCATATATGCTAAGGGTCCACCAATCATATTTCATTATTAATTTATGGAGTGTTTTTTATCAACACTTTGACATGATGCATAGTTGAGATTATTCGACTTTTCGAAGGAGAAATTGATATTTGGTGGTAAAAACTATTATGGTGCACTATTGTGTTGTGCCTCGAATCTTGATAGAAAGTATATCTTGACTCGATGAGAAGATTATCTAGTAAAGTTGTGGAGCATGGAAGATTGTGCGATTATAGAATGACATGGTCGATGACAAAAATTGAAGAGAACAAAATGTGGAGTGGAGAACTTCGCTTTTTAGTATTACAAATGACTTAAATAAGATTACATTAAAAACATCAGTAATAAATAACTGGAGTGAAACTCGACTTAAACTAGACTAAGTGAAACTGAACTAGGACACTTGGAGGGACGGTTTGACACCTAACAGGTAGTTGGAATTAGATTCTCCAATACTCCCCCTTAATTACAATCACATAAAAATTCAATTAAGATACATGTTGGTTTATGTCTCAGAGAGGTTTAAAATTTAAAAATTGACTTCAAATTTTCTTCTTCTCTTTTTCTAGATCCTATAGCCTCTAAATTGTTTCAACTTTTTCTCTTTGTTATATCCTTCAAATCTCAGTTTCTTCAATTGTTGGTGAAAGTCTTCCATTCTTCTAGGTTCTCTAAGCATAACCTAGACTTCTTCAAAAACTAGCTTGTATGTGGGTTGCTGCCACATATTATATTTTGTAGTATTCTTTTCATCATCAATTTGCTGCAACATAAGGTTATAATAGAATAATATTTCTTTAGGACTCTAATACCTAAAAATTTCATTGATTTTCTCATCATTGACGTTGTCTTCAACATTCATTTATGCATCTTCTATGCAAATGTCATCTAGACATGGTGTTGCAAGCCATGCTTCAAGGAAATTTAACTCTTCTTCGTAGTTATTCTGTGTACCTGCACACTTGAAATCAATGTTAGGAATAAAAATATTTGCAGAACCACATTAGTTCTTTCCCTTATACTCTGTAATGAGAGCTTGTTGGGCATGGGATCCCCTGCAGCAGGTTTTGGGGCTTAAATCCCAAGTTTTGGTCAATTGTATTGTAAAACACCACAAATTGTGGACACAGAACACGAAGTGTACAATCGAGTCATAGGGTTGTCCACCCTAAGAATTGTATTGTAATTTAATGTAAAGTTGTGTCCACCTACCCATGGTTTGTGGACCATGGGATTGTATAAATAAAGTGAGGCTCTAAGTGTAAAGATATATTAGGAGAGAATAGATAGAGTAGTGAAGGCATGGTAAGAGCAGAGAGTGAAAGTTGAAGTGTATTGTGTCATAGTAGTAGGAAGAGGCTTTGTAGCTGAGTTCTCAGAGGCCGAGTAGAGTCCCTAGCTGAGTGTGTGTACCCCTGCAACTGAGTGCACAGGGTGGAGTTGGGTATGTACTTGGGATTGAAAGATAATAAAAAGAAGTTTATTCTTTGCATCTGTTCTGGAATCTTTATGTTAATGTTATACATTACTTTTACTATGTTTATTTACTACACGCACTTGATGGATACTCGTATGGATGCCTATATCTGTATTTAATCTAAGTAATCAACTAACAGATACTAATTAAGGAAGACTTGGGTAAATATACTCATAAATGTTAATCTAGGTTGTCAGTAATGTCAAAATGGCAGTGGCCAATATGGAAAATATTCTAGAAGATGCTAGAGGATGACTTGCTCAATCATGTATAAGATAAGACATGTAAATCATGTTCATGATGATCTAGAATCCCTTGACGACCTTGATGACATATGTGGACCACACTTGATGAACATGATTGGAAGACTACCTTGGAACCTATGGCATATCATTGCATCACTAAGAGTACACGATGACAATGAAAGACTACATGTTGCATATGATGTTATTGATGACATTTATGAGCCTATGATCTTTAATGAAGAAACCTAACAAAACGAATCCATCGATGAAGAAGAAGCCCATTATTGAAGAATATAATTGTCCTTCATTTCTAAACTAATTAATGACAAGTCACATTAAAGAATATTTTTTTCCACCTTAGATGTTGAATATTTCCATGAGGCCTACACCATCTTGAAGAGCATAATTTAACCTTTCCAATGGCTATTTCTTGGCCAAAATCTCGAAGTAATGAGAGAGAACAAGATTTTACAAGGTTAAATAAGGTCTTTGCCTAGTAAGCCAACCCATCCTTAGAAACATCATGTCGGATCATCTATTAGACATGTCTATTTGGTTTTCATACACAAGAATGTATAGATATATATGAGTGTCCTCAACCTCATTACACCCAAGGAACTCGGACTTCATATGGCAGTGAAGAAATAACAAGTTCACATCTCGTCAACTATAGTTTAAGGAGTATACTCCTTTGGAGACTGTGGTTAATAAGTTCATCACTATGGATTGTGTTAGGGTGGTTGGAAGAGGTAGTTTCTAAGAAAATTTAGTGCGGTAACAACCACAGTTCCAGACCTCCTCTCCTAGTTGCGGACAGGGTTGTATTATGTTGATTCGGGATAGTTTACTTTGCATACTAGGCAGGGTCACATGCTATCAGTTACATGTTGAGTACATGGACTAGGCCTCAAAATGATGGATAATACTACGAATTAAACATTCCCTCCTTGTTGCGGATAAGTTCCTACCTACCTGCAAATAGAACTGGGTTACCTTTTGCACGCTTGAGACCTCTATAAATCATTTATTGTAGACCTACTTTTTTAGGAGATCGTAGACTCTTGTGGGAGACCTTTAGTGGCACACCTTTAGTGGAACAGTTTCAAATTGGTTAACTTGTCACTTGGATAGTAGCGTGTAGTGGGTTGATTTCTATGAAATAGTTGGACTATAAAGTATGACTATAGTAGTAATGTCTATGGTGAAAAATTTGGTGCAGTATTGATAAAAAAAGTGGACATGGTCCGGTATGGTGCAGATTGGTGAAATGAAGCATTCTTGAACTAACAACTTTAGTAAATCTTGGTTCAGTAGTGTTTAAGTTGTCTTGAGATAATCTTGTGATTGAAGAAATGGAGAAGTCATGGTGGAAACTCGTGCAGTATTGATAAAGAAGTGGATATGGTGTGGTATGGTGAAGATTGGTGAAATTAAGCAATCATGAACTAAAGATAGCACAGTAAGTAGCAAAGGACGATTGCCTTTACACAGTGAAGCATTTCGTGTAAGTTCTATCTACATTCCTTATTAAAACACATGATTGGTGTCCTTGGAGTTGGTGCTCCTAAACTCAAGCTCAGTGCCTTGGACGAGATAAGGTCAGAGCCCTAGAGGTTAGAGCCTCATCAAAAACCAAGTTGGTGCTCCTAAACTCAAGCTCAGTGCCTTGGACGAGATAAGGTCAGAGCCCTAGAGGTTAGAGCCTCATCAAAAACCAAGTTGGTGCTTGAAAATAATTATCATACGCTGTAATTATTCTTTTTTACTCAATAAAATTATTCTTATACGTTTCTCTGATTAAATTTTGAAGAATCTAACTAGTAATAATAACAATTGAAAGAAAATACTCATTCACCCCCCTCTCAGTATTTCAAACAATTGTCATCGGAGCTAGATTCTTCATAACCAACCTACCAGCTGGAAGAAGGATTCTTAGTCACAATGAAAAATCAAGAAGTGTCAGGAAGGCTTCCTTTGTTCAATGGCACAAATTTTGGTTTTTCTAAGAAAATAATGTCGTACTACTTAATGTCCCTTGGACCTAAAGTTTGGAAATTTGTTTTGAGTGGGTACACTAATCCTTCCATTCTTCCAATTGACCAAGATGAAAGCAAAGCTTACATTGCAAATGCCAAAGGTTTAAATTCCATCACTAGTGGAATGACTAACTCTGAATTTAGAAAACTCATGAATTATGACTCGGCCGAAGAAGTATGGGATAAGTTGATTTCCTTATACGGTGGGGATTCTAAAGTTAAAAAGGAAATTCAAACTCATAGAAGGCAATTCAAAAGTCTTAAAATGGATGGCGATGAAGAGATTGAATCATACCTTCTCCGTGTAACTGAAGTTGTCAACTCTCTTAAAGGGTTAGGGTCAATTGAATTGAGGCTGACAAGTGTAGATACAATTTTTGTATTGTATATAATTGAATCGAGATTGAAAGTGTAGATACAAATTTTTTTTGCACTAAATATTGTTAAGGAAAAGTCAGCTAACGTTGAGCTTCAGAGAGGAATTTAAAGTCTGCTAAGCATGATCCTCAGAGAACCATTTTTTTGTGGGACCATCCCAGTAAGAAATGATGGGAAAACTACAGAGGCAGAAGCCTAAAAGGCAGTTCAAAAAGGAATAGAAGGAAGTTGACCATCCTTAGTAGCATTAGTGGTAGAGTTCCAGGACTTAAGGAAAAGTCGGCAACTTCCTTCACTCAGCCAGATTCACCATATTGATACCTAGTGGCCTAACTGCTCTGCATGCAGGTAAGAGTAAACCAGTAGTAGGAGTTGAATTTAAAATTAGATGTAATTATATGTTACTATTAATGCTATCTCATGGTGAATTCTCTATGCACCTTATAAGGAGGGTGAAATCAACAACTTAGGCAAAGTGGTAGAAAACACCTGTGTAACAGTGGAGCGACCCCTTCACCAAGACGTTGAAATCTTCAACTTAGGAAAAATAGAAGAAAACAACTATGTAGTAGCGCAACAGAAGACAGAGTAAGTTTGCGTCCATGAAGGTAATTGTAAACCTTGCATGTTTTGGCTTTGTCCGGCTAGCAGGTAATTCTAAACTTTGGATAAGACATCCAAGCTGTTTTATATAAATTTAAAAAATTATAAAGTTGGAATATTTAGATAAACAATTTTGTATACGTTAAAAAATAACAAACTTGGAATATCTAAATTTTTTGTTTTGTTAGCATTTCTAAAAAACCTACAAAATACTACAATTTATTTTACTTCCACGTTGTTGTTAGCACTGCTTCCACAATGTTTGAAACTATCTAGCTGTCATGTTCGAAGCTAACTAGCTGTCTGTTTTATTGTTAGATTTTTTTTAGCACCTGGCCTGCATTATTGATCCCACTAAAACTTTAGAACTGTTCCTCGTAATGCAATGATATATTTCCTGATAATGCAATGATATATTTCATTCTTGTAAACATGGAAGTCTATGAGGTTTCTCATAGACGTGGATTTGCAAACAAAAGGTTTGTTGCATGCAAACTAAAGATATGTTTTCACATATATTTTCCCATTTACACGTTGCTCGATCATTTTGTTTGTATTTGTTGGATTCGTTTGCTACACAAACAAACTGAAGGTATTCTTTTACATATATTCAGTTAGCTATGAATCCACTTCTACAATTTTGAATTATTTGTATATGTATGAACCATAGGAAGCAAAACATTTGAAATGGATGGCATGTGGATAAGGTGCTCTCACAGGGTGGTGATGGAGAAACCTTGATAAAAAAATAGGTTGCAACTAGCTGTTGCCACGTACTGTACCTATGCAATGTACTTGTAGCACTTGCAACAACAAGGGCATTAGGCGGCTATGGAAAAGTGTGAAAAACTTGAGAATATTTGGAAATCATTTATGTTTTTGTTCTATTTTTACTATAACTATTTTACCATAGATTGAATAAATGCTGAAATTTGGAATTTGAAAATACCTTTCTGTGTGTTGATTTTTGTTTGTTTCTGCTTTTTCTCTGAACACCCTTGAGCTTGCTTTGAACACTTTTGAGGGATTTCTAGGATCCACTGCTTCTTTTACAGTTGAGTCTATAGTAATCCACTGCTTCTTCTACAGATGATTCCATAGCTATGATGGAGAAACCTTGATAAAAAAATAGGTAAATAGGTTGCAACTAGTTGTTGCCTCATACTGTACCTATATAGGCACATTCCAACATAACCGCTACAGATGCCAACAGACCTATCTTCTACATGGGTCGGGGTTTACAGCGAGGGCCATGGCTAGGGCCAATTGTTGAACCAAAGTCTTTGTGGGGGCAGGTGGCTAGACTTGTTGGCTTTGCGGTGACAAACAGAGATGGCAGCTAGTTCGCAGGTGGCTAGCTTTGCGGTGGGAACCAAAATTTGCTTAAAATTCACAAAGAGCCAAATACCAAGTAAATCCAGACTTTGGTTAAAACTTTTGTTAGTCCCTGTATATTCAACAACCTAGAAATAACCCGACAATAAGACCTTCAATATAAAAGTTTGGATAAAAGCTATAAAACATCAAAGCTCGAAAATTGAAGTTTGGATAAAAGCCAAAAACATCAGTTAAATGCTCTGGTCAACTCGAAATAATAGGCAGTCAATGTCGTTGTGAATGCTATAGTCCCTGCTATGCCAGAGGTAGGGAGTAATAATAGGGTTCGCTTCCGTAATATAACTCGACTGTGCT
This sequence comes from Pinus taeda, assembly GCA_000404065.3. Classification (NCBI taxonomy): domain Eukaryota; kingdom Viridiplantae; phylum Streptophyta; class Pinopsida; order Pinales; family Pinaceae; genus Pinus; species Pinus taeda. The sequence goes on from APFE030598562.1 coordinate 7,693, forward strand.
CCCTTGATAAAAATCATGATATTCTCCCATGATGCAACCTAGGTATTATATCAACTAAATAATAAATTTAATTTTGTTATGTGTTTGCATGATATGATAGTTTATATTTCAATTTTTAAAATTGAGTGTACTATTTATTAGTTGTTCCATTGGATATTCTTTCCATAATTTTTACCATTTGATGAGGATTGTGTGGAGATCTATGAGATTCAACACAAATAACCCTGGGAAATGATTTTGACATGTTGTAATATTTATGTGAATTAGGGTTCAAGGATTTTCAATGATATTATTTCCTATGTTAAAGATTGTTTTTTTTTTTCAAGGTGGTATGTTTTTTGTGTGCCATATGAGATAATTATATACGCTTCTACTTTACAAATTAAATGAAATTTTTGGTGCTCAAAGCCATGCACAAGGTCCATTATTCATCTTAATCCTACAATCAAATTTCTTGTTGAATAACGTTGTTTCACTCTAACTCTCTAGTTATTGTTTGAATCATCCATGCTTCCTTTAGATATCTAGTTTTGACTTAACTTTTTAATCAACTAACGCCCTATATATGCAATTGACAATAGAAATTTTCTCCTTGATGTTATACATTTCTTATCTCATTCATGAGAATTGTAATGTTAAGCCATATATAGGCCCTATGTTATCCTGAAAAGCCCTTTATTAAGCCCTATATATTAAGTCGATAAATTTGTATTAGTATATTGTTATGTAGGCTAAAGCCCATTATGTTCCCATTTTATTATAATTGCATAGTTTGTATCCTATATATACACTAAGGAGACCTAGTCTTAGGATCATCAAATATTGTTTTCTTCATTGTATTTATTGTATAAGGAGGTATCCCCCTCAAAATGGACTGTAATTATTGGTTTCTTATGCTTCTGGAGGTGTAAGGATCATAATTTTTTTCTATTAAAGCTCTCGGTCCTAATGTTTTTTCTGCTTCAAATAGGTCGTTGGGGAATTTTTTCTATAACATTTTTTTTGAGATGTTTCAGATGGTGAAACCTGGAGAATATTGAGAAAACATCTTGGGAAATACCTAGTTCAAATTTCATACCTTTTTGCCCTATATTTTTAGAGGGAAATTATGGTTTCTAAATGCAACTAAATTCTGTTTCAAATAGACTGGTTTGTAATTTTCGTTATAGATTTTATTTTTTAAGGTTTCATACCATGAAACCTATACTACATTAAGCCAAATTTGTAGTGAACATCTTGTCGATGTTCATTAGAAAAAATTTGAGGTCTAAAATGGGATTCCTAAGGAACATTATAAATAATAGTGGAAATTATAAAATAATATTAGATTACATTATCAAATTTTAAAGGGAAAAAAGAAAAAAACTAGTTTTTCAATTCATATTCTCAACTTATTTCCATATGATTTTACTCAAATTTTTAGTATGAGCACTTGATACAAATCTAATTCCTCATCCAATGAATACCCATGTTGCATACTTTTGAAATACACTTACATCATGAAAAATAGGAAATACATGAAAAAACATTATTGCAATCACATTTTTCATGTATTTTTCATTTTTTATGTAGCATGGTCCATCAAAAGTAGACAACATGGGTACTCCTTTGATGGGGAATCAAATTATACATCCAATGAATGCTCCATCCCAAAATCTAAGTAAAATCATAGGGAGATGAGTTGAAAATACGAGTTGAAAATACAATTCTTTTTCATTTTTTAATCGTTTCACTTTTTACCCCAAAATTGGTGAAATATCCTCCATTATTGACACTGTCATCTTGAAGCCTATTGGTCCTTATGAAGTTGATTTTGGTTGTACATTTTTGTTTTGAGGCACATTTTTTACCTAAAAAATTCTCTAATGATAGATCCTAATTCACTAAATTTTCTAAGATATTGTCTGAGGACATTAGGGTTTTTATAGGCTCTAGAATTCAGTCTTGAACATTCTAGTTGGACATTTATGCTATAACTTTTTTTGTAAGGCTTCATAAAGTGAAACTTGGACCATATGAAGGAGAAATATCATGGAATATTGGTTCCATTTTAAGAAATTGGTTCAATATGCTTTTAGGGTTATGTCTTATGGCAATTACATTTTGTGAACAATCATGGAATATATTTTAAACAAGTCAACTTCGTATTTTTTTTTTTATATATTCATGTCTAGAGATATTTAGACTATGAAATATTCAATAATTTTAGGATATATACATAATTACCTTAGGTACAAGTTCCAAAATTATATTTCAAGATTTAGACATGTGGCATGCTATACATATTTGCTCATAGAAATAGGCCAAAAAACAAACTGATTTTGGGAAAGTTACTCTAACTTCCTATTGGCACATCAGATTGAGTTCACACCTATGGAATTGCAAAAAATACATATGAGAGTATTACAAAACATTTTTCTAGTCAAAAAGGCCTAAAATATTAGATATATATCAATAAAGCTTCAACGTTTATAATATTCTCCAAATCTATGTAACTTACTAGTGACCTAATTGTTCATTACAAGATTCCCTTTTCTTTGTTGTAATAAACAGACTCGGGATATTATTACTTTCCAAAATGCCTCGGAAGAAAGATAATACAATAATTAAATCTACTAAATGCTCATCCCAAAATCATGATAGAATTGAAGACTTGGAATTTCGGTTATCTCTATTAGAGAAGAAAGTTAATGAAATGGATGGTAGAATGTTGAAAAAGGTGGATTTCTCAAGTTTTAAAGAAAATTTTGAAAGAGAATGGAAAGGAAAATGAATAAAATTAAGGAAGAAAACCAAAAATACATGATTTCCATGGAAAATATTCTCTTGGGGAGGCTTTCTAAAAGGGATGCTGAGATCCAAGGAAGTTGTGAACATAAAGAGAAGAATGTTGTTGAGAATCAATCACATACGGGGAGTATGTTATCATAATTGAAGAGAATTTTCTTTTAATAAGATATCCATAATAATTTATTTTCCAACCAAGGTACACACCATTAGGATTTCATGTGATAACCAAGGAACTACTACATTCCAAATGTGTTTTCAAATAGGACACTTGTAGAACACTCTCCCACAGGAATAAAAGATCCCAAAAAATGAAAAAGATGTAGGCACATAAGCCAAAGGGATGAAAAGTAACAAATGATTTCATTTCCAAAGAGGAAGAAGAGAACAAGGCAGAAAATCCATCTAAGGAACTATAGATACAACATGATAACCAAGTAAACAGGGGGCGAGTGAACCAGTTAAGAACCATGACTGGTATCTAGAAGGAAACTAAATTTGTTGATACTAAAGCAACTAAGTACCGAAAAGATGAAAATCTAAGTAAATCAGGCATGGGGGGCTACCAAGAACTCATGTATATGAGAGTTCAAAATTAGAGAAAGAGGCTCCTACACAAGAAGTTGGAAATGAATTAGCCGTGGTAACAGATGAATCCAACCAAGGATTTTGGAAAACAGTTCAGAAGAAGAAAGGAAAAAAGGGAAGTTAAGTGATTGTTATGACACTTAACCCCATACATTGTGTGTCTTTCTTACTATTTATTGTTATTTCTCATCAACCAAAAGGCTAACATGACTCAAAGTTTAGAACCATCTACATAATGTAATTGTGTTTCTTGTTTGTCAAGTTGAATAAAATTATGATTTTCTCTTCGAAAAAGATAATTTCAAAAACTCAACAAAAAACACACATTTTTCATATAGATATAATTAAAAAAAACACATTTCTCGACATTTTCGCTAAAAATAGTATATCTAATAATGTTTTTTTAGAAAAAATTAAATTGAAAATAAAAAGTTGAAACATAGTAAATTTTAGAATTTTTTATGAATTTTATGTAAAATGAAAATTAACTTTTTTTTCCCAAAAAATATAGTCCTCATATATAATAAATAAAAATAGAAGAAACCCTATCAAAAAATAATAAAAAACCAACTAAAAATGGTTTAATTAAAAGACAACTAGAAAATATATTGAAAAAAAGGCCATAAAATTAAATCATTTAAAAAACAACACAAAAAAGCCAAAGATTAATTATAAATATTATAAACTAATTCGAATCAAGAATTTATTTAAATAAAAAACTGGTTATACTTAAGAAATAAAAAAAAATTGTGATTTTTAAAAATTAAAACATGATAAAGAGTATAAAAAACATTTCAGAAATCGTAAAAAATTTAAAATATTGTTAAAAATTAAAAAATAAAATTAAAATCAGAAGAAAAATAAATGAATTGAAAAATAAACCATGTATAAAAAAAAGGAAAAAGAAAAGAATAGAATCATAATTAAATATATATAAAAAAAAATTACAAAAATTGAAAAACATATTTTAAAATTATTAAAAAAACATTTCTCCGATTTTAAGAAAAGCGCGTTATATATGTAAGAGAAGAAAAACATAATAAAATAATAAATTAATAATAATAATAACAAATAATAAAATAGATTGTAAATTAATTAAAAAATTAATAAAAATAAAAAATATTAAGGAAAATATCAAGAAGATAGTTAAAATATTGTTTAAATTTCTTTCTATTGGGTGAAGATGATTTTCTCTGCTCCGGTGGGGTCAAACATCCACTTGTATGGTGGCTGGAGTGATGCGTGAGCCACTCTAGTTTCCCTAGTGGTGGGCCTTTAGCCCCTCTCAAGCAGTGCGTCGATCGAGCTGGGGCCAAAGGGTCGTCGACAGAGTGGCGAGATTGGCCTGCCCATAGCTCCTGCCGCGACCTCGATGACCTACCGACTATGGCTAGAGGGCCACTATAGGACGACTGGAGAAGTCCACTACAAAAATGGCCCTGTCAGTGACACTTTGGTCGTGTTTGATAAGGCGTCGATTCTAGGAATCAAGGCCTCCCCATCTCCCTCTCTCCCTTTCATAGCAAGGGAAAAAGGGGCACTAGAAGAGTTGCTAGAGTGATGTGCCTACCGATATAGTTTCTATACTTGCAACCCTTTGGCTACAATCGACTCAAGTTTCTATTCTTTGAATCGACTCGTACCTCTCCCCCTTTGCCCAACAGGGTTGAAAAGGCTATCGAGAGGCTAGATTGAGCATCCTCCCCCCGACAGCTAGGGAAGAAGCGCCACTGAAATGGTGCCTACAGTGACACGCCCACTACTCCATCTATCTTGATGGCGACCCTTTGGCCATAACAAATCTAGGCGTCGATTCCTGGAATCTACCAGAGGGGCTTCACTAGGGGAGAAATATCGTACCACGTATGTTAATATTGGGGGATATATATTGAGGAAAAAATTACATAATAAATTGGGCATATAATAGGTGGTAAATGACTTTTATATTAGTAGATATAAAATATGGAGCTCAAAGTTGATGAAAGAATATAAAGGGGTATAAAGGATGTTAATGAAAAATTGGATACCTACAATATCTAGTGAAAGTAGTGGAATTTTAAATTGGGAAGGTGTATTGAATATATTGGTAGGGGGTTAAATAATGTGATTTTTAGAGGTATTTTATAATATGTATTCCAATCAAGGGTATTGTTTAGTATACCACAAATGCACGTGATATGTCAGAGGTTCATTGAGTGAAACCTTCATGGAATCGAGACCTTATCCAGCAAGTCCAAAAGGACAACGACAAGAATGATTAGAGAAACACATTGCATAGGCCACGCTACCGATAATCCTTTGGCCACAACTAGGTAGGGATGGATTTTGGGAATCAACCATGACCCTTCCTATATATAATATATATTTATATATATATATAATAATTTATTTTATTATTTAATTTAATGTAAATTTTGTTTGTAAATTTTTTAATCATGTTTTTCTTTCTTCTCATATAAAAATATTTTTGATTTTTTGTTTTGTTTTTCTTACCAGGTTTTTTTTAGTAGAAAAGTTTTTTTTTATTTTCTTTTAAAATTTTTAATTTTTTGAATTTGTTTTTTTGTTTTTTTTTTAATTTTTAATTTGATTTCATCTTATTTTCATTTCCCCTCGTTCTTCAATTCTTTTAAAATTGCTTTTATTTATATTTTTTTTTAACCTATTATTATAATTTTTTATTTTTAATTATTTGGTTTTAATTTTATTTTTTTAATGCTTGTTTTGTTATGTTTTTTTTTTTGCTAATGGGACTTTGTCCATTATCAATTAGCAACCCGTTCCCATTATGTATTAAGTTGATAGTTGATATTTAAATTTTAGTTATAATGAATCCAATTTGCACCCACTGTGTGTAAATTTGATGGTTCATTTTTAAGTTTTCATTGCAATGGGTCAAGTCCCCATAATTTTTAAATTTTTCATTGCAATGTGCTAAATTTTTATAGGCTAAGATTTTTAAAGAGTTGTACTTTTAGCATTTAAAAAAATCCTCTTAGCCTAATGACTATTTATTTAGGTGCTCATTTTAAAGATACTTTTTAGTCAAGATGTTTGGTCTATAATGTCATGATGGAAATATATTGAAAATTTGAGTTATTTTTATACTCATGATATTTAGTTTTAATTACATGGTTTAAAACTATCAAAATTTTAAGGTACCTGGAATATGATGCTTCAACGAAATCACGAGAAGCTTTCAACATGATATTATTAATAGTAAAAATCTACTATAAGAATTTTCAGAGTCGTGATATTTTATCTGTAACAATATCATTAAAAAATATTGAAATTTTAATGTTTTTAAGAGTCTTGATACTTGATTTTTAATAATATTGTAATTTTAACATTTTTCGGAGTCATCATATTTCATTTTTAATGTCATTGCTAAAAAATGGTTGAATTTTATCAAAACAAAAGAAAAAATTGATCCAACATTACCACTTTTGAATCCAACATCAACACTTATCAACGCTTTACATTTTTAGGATGTTTTTTCATGTTTTTTGCTTAAAACAATTGGCTTTTACTACATTTTATAAAAACGACGTTTAAATTTTACCCAGAATAAAGTGTTAATGATCATCAACACTTTGTTTTTCAGGGTGTTGTTGATGGTTTTTTTTAAATAATAGTGGTTTTTGGGCTAGATTTTTCATATTGAAGTTATGGTTCTTGTTAAGTTTGTAACTTTGTTTCGATTTATCACGAACCAAGAGGGGTCAAAATTGAGAAAATAATTTCATCCTTAGGGGTTTCTTTTTTCTCAATTGATGATAAATCCATGTTAAGATAGGTATACATTATTTCATGATGTATTCATAATCATTTTTTTTTATGAATTTTCAATCATATATTTTCTAATAATACCCTTTCCATAGAAACATATGTTTTCTCTTCCTCACATATTTCACCTGTGTTTCTATTATTAATTATATTCTTTTTTACACCAATAGACATGTCTATTTTGGAATGAGGTTTTCAAAATTTTAGTTTAACTATTAATAATTATTCGGTGGATGGTAGATATTTGGCCTTCATAAGTTATTCTATAATATGTATAGTAGTATACACAAATCCAAACTAGTTATGCCTTTTTTTCCCTCTTAATTATTTTCATTAATTAAAAATAATATCATATCTTGATATAAATTATAAAGTGAGATATGATTTTATGATTTTGTGCTATTGATAAGCCATAGTATTGGCCCATAGTGTTAAAAGAAATTTTATTTACTCGTTAAGATGTACATGGTGAAGAACCTTGTCTCATGTTCTTGAAAATGTGTATATGTTTAACTTATATATTAATTTCTTTATTTATTAATAATTTATTTACCTCAACGATTTTTTTTAATCGTAACAGCTTGAGATGTATCATGTAGCAAGTGTTTTGATGTTTATTATGAATTGATGTCTATCGAGGTTTACCAGCCTTTTAATTTATATGGTTAAGCTATTTTATGAACTTTCAATCCAACTTGATATGCCAGTTGGCATTCCTATTTTGGAATAGAGCTTTAAGAATTTTAATTATGTGAATAGGCTTGCCTATTTTGGAATAAGGTTTCTACAATTTTAATTTAGTTATCAATAATTATTAGTTAGATGGTAGGGATTTAACCACTTGTAGTCATCTCAAAAGCAGTTATTAATTTTATTGATTAAAAAAAATGTCATATTAAGGAGTGACATATGAAATGAATTGTGGTTTTTTAAGCATGTAATATTGATAAGGCATGGAATTGGTCCATGGTATTGTAACAAAGCCTATTGATAGATTAAGAATCTCGATGGTTAAGTGGGAGTGGATCTCATAGCTAAAAATCATTGCATGATTTTGGACAAAATTGACCAGAAAAAAATGTTCATAAAAGGTAATTTAACTCATATATTGTTTTTTGTTATTAACTATTTACTAGCTCTTTAATTTTTATGGATGACTATTTTAATAATTATCAAGAATTACTTAAATGGTTGGGCTACTTCAATTAGCGATAATTATTACGTGGAGTTATTAGGTTAGCGATAATTATTAGGTGGAGTTATTAGGTGAATGGTAGGGATTTTACATTCAAAGAATATACTAGAAAAATCTTAATAGTAGTCACAAATCAAAGATTGAAATTTATGTCCAAAGTAGTTATGCCTTAGCTCCCTTTTTAATTAAATTGATTAATTTTCAAAAAATGTCTTATGAATTGAATTAAGCTTTTTTGGGTATGTGGTATTGATAAGGCATAGTATTGTAACAAAGCCTATTTACACAGTGAGAATCTCTATGATAAAGGGGAGATGAATATAGATCATTAATTCCTTGTCTTATTCTGGTGTTACTCTTGGACATGACCATGATGTAGCCTCGTCATTGCCAAACTTACAAAAAAAACTATATTGATGGTTATTTTGTTTTCTTAATTGTTGTTCATGGTCACTGAGTGGCCACTACATCAACATTAATAATGCGAGCAGATCCACCTGAAGAGATCTTTATTTTCTTTGTTCAATTGTGGTTCATGGTTACTCAGTGGCTGCTACATCCACTAGTAATAATGCGAGAGGTTAATATGTAATCTTTATA
>APFE030598563.1:0-27773 GCA_000404065.3 Pinus taeda
AATTTTAATGATTCTTTTTAATTTTAGCAATGTTAATATAGATCTATTTTATAAACATTTTAAAGTCGTTTAAATTATATGGATATGATAGTCTTATATGTCAATAGAAAATAATACACATCCTTACCCTCATTCAATTTTGAATAATCATCTAAATATATAAATTTTTTAATTTTATTCTGAAGTACACCATTTCTCTTTCCATTTATAATAAAATATCACATTTCCACAAGTTTACAAGTTTAAAATGTTTAAAGCAATAGCTGCAAGGAAAAGACTCATTGTTCACAAGCAGGTGGCTGATCTATTTGACATCCTTATCTGGTCTAGGTTGAAAGACAAAGGAAGCTGGAGTCCATACAAATTTTATTGAATCAAAAGAATAGATAGAACAAGAAATTTATAAGTTTAAAATGTTTAAATCGATGGCTGCACGGAAAAGACTCCTGGTTCACAAGGAGATGGCTGATCTATTCGACATCCTTATCTGGTCTAGGTTCAAAGACAAAGCAACCTGGAGTGTGGTAACAGTTTCTCAGTAGGGGAGCCATTGGACATCCGGAAAGCCGTGTTGATGTAAATTGGCTTAAATTATAAACCAGCACCTCATTACTACGCCTATCTCTGATGAAAACCAAATCTCTCGTTCCTTCAAAATCAAGCAATAAAGTTCCGCCCCTTCCGTTTGGATCCAAAGTAGATAAAGGGATCCTAGATAAAGGGATCCTTGCAATCTCTGTAACCTGAACTATTGATAGTGAATTCCTTAACTCCGATATAATAATATTATCTGGACCAGATATGCATGAACCTAGAAGCACTCTTGACTGGCAAGCGAAGATGACGGTTTTATTATACTCTAACGGTAACGGCGTAAACACTGACCTCCCGTTTTGGATGCTGAAAGCCAGGATGCCCCGCCTTGAAGAATTTTTATCCTTACCTTTTACATACAGGAAATCCCTCGAAGCAACAGTAGGCCCCGTCAGCCGTGGGTTAAAATTCTGTGGCAGGCGTCCCGGTGTAGTCCACGACTTCAAACTCGAATCATAAATTTCTACTCTATTCTCGCTCGTCTCTATCCCTATAACTTTATATGTGTCGCCATTGTGTCCGTGGCCCTTTTCTGCGATCATGGTCATGCCCCAAATAGTACCACCCTCTATCCTGGGAAGTTCTATCGACTTTCCTGTAAGAGGATTGCAGACAATATGCCTCCATACATATTTATTATTCGCAGATACGCAAGTTGTCAAGAAAAGGCCTGCTGCCGATGCCTCCACCGAAAATATGTCAAAGTCATATCGATTCTTTAAGAAGGCGAGTGACAGTCGCTTCCACGTCTTTGTGAAGAGGCAGTACGCCATATAATTCAACGACTCCCAGTCAAGGAACAGAAGAAGCCATGGTTTTTGGTTGGGAGGTGCCGCAAGCCAATCATTAGTTATGAATTGTGTGGATGAAATGAGGGCATTCCATTGTTTACAAACAGCGCAATATCTACATAACCTTTCCGTTGGCAACCATGCCAATACTTTCTGCTTCACATCCTTGGGCAATTCATACCACCACTCTGAGCCCTCGTGCAGACCTTCCCCAGTTGGGATTTCCATTTTTATATAACTAATCTTTGTGGAAGATTATAAGAAGTTGAGCTTGAATAGATGAAATCTCTAGAATCGAACTAATTCTGTGCTTAAGAAGTCTGCAAACAGAGAGAGACTGGTGGTTTATATGTGATAACATAACGAATCTATGGCTTCTTTATAAGTTTGCGTGGTTAGAATTTGAAGGGACTGTGTCAAGAATATGATTCACTTACTTCATTTGATGGATGATATAACGATTCGATGGGTACTTTGTAAGCTTATGAGGTTAGAATTTCAAGGGACATAATATGTTTTACTTCATTTGCAAGTAAACAGTTCGAGTCAGGATATTTTGAACTCAAAACATCTATTTACAATTGAATTTGTGATCATATTCCAGTCATTCTTTTGTGATTGTATGATAACCGAAATCTTTGTGATTGTAAGATAACCGAAATTTCATTGTTGCAAAAATATTTCTTATTGTTAAGATATTACAAAATTATATAACTGAGTGAAGCGTTCATTGTTGAGCACCATTTCACTGTTGCAAAAATGTATTTCTTACTATGGCTTATTTTGAAGGTATTACATAATTCTTGACCGGCCTTTTTTTTAATTATAATAGTAATATAATTAAGGTATTTCTGATGAATTAAAAATAATAGAGTTATTAGTTTGCTTAAATGTTGGGATAAAAATGGATTCAAATTAAATTTAAATTTTATTAAACAGTAATTAACAAGTAAAACTTTTGTCAAGATTATATAGTCATCATCTCCAACCTCACACTAGGGATAGCACTAGATTTAAACCCAAGAGCTACTCAAACCTAACTTAATCTCTTCACTTTTAAAGTACTTATAGTAATTATTATTTAATGAATAAGGAATTGGCTAGATAATTTTTCTTATTAAAAGATAATTTATATTAATTAATTAGATAATAAGAAAAATTTGCTATTAAATTAAAAAAATAATAAATTATTTTACTAGCTTAGATCAATCTTAATTTCTAATCTACCAAGCATCTACAAGCATCAAATCTCTTTAAATTTTGAGTTAAGATAGATTTAGGCTGTTTTAATTTTATGAATTTTTTAAATATTGGTAATGTAGATTATCACTTAAATATTTTGACGCCTATCAACATTTACTAGTAACTTTTCTATTGAGTTTTAAATTTATTATTGAAAATCAACAAAGTAGAATTCTCTCCTTTTTAGATGTTCTTGTGATCAATTTGATGGTGTTGTCATCCACCAAATTTACAATGAAATTAACTTTTAGTTCAAATTTAGTCATGATCCAGACTAAACTCTCACCTTTTAGGATTTTTGGTTCTCATTTTGAGGTGTTCTAGTCAATTTGATGGTGTTCTCATCCATCAAATTAATGAAAATAATATTTCATTCAAATATAGTCAAGCAAGCTCTCACCTTTTAGGTTAGGATTTTTGGTTCTCATTTTGAGATGTTCTAGTCAATTTGATGGTGTTCTCATCCAGCAAATTAATGAAAATAATATTTCATTCAAATATAGTCAAGCAAGCTCTCACCTTTTAGGATTTTTTATGATCTTTTTTAGATTTTCTCTTCATCAATTTGATGATGTTCTCAGCCACCAAATTTATACTGAAAATAATATTTCATTCAAATTTAGATATGATCTAGACTAAACTGTCACCTCTTAGGAATTTTTGTATATAATTACCTTTTATATTAAATAAATAAAGTGTTTCATCTACTCATCATGGTAACTCTCTCATCCTTCCCCTTGTTTTCATTTCTCCACCTTTATCTCAAGGCTCTATCTCCAACCCTCATGGATTGTCATTTCTACATTATTAAATTAATAAAACTTACATTATTAAATAAAACTTATATAATATATAATATATATATATATATATAATATATAATATAAATATAACTATATATATCTCTAAATTAAATTATATAAAACAAAATTAAAAATTTCACAAAAGTTAGTCAGTAAGTCAGTCAGTCAGTCTCTTTTTTTTATAATGGTGGGAAAACTTATCATAACTCACTTGTCAAACTAGCATTCAGAACAACTATTCAAGAAATAACTTGTTAGTGATCAGTAACGTAATCAGTAACCAAATACTTCTAAGTCTGGGTAGTCTGGGTAGTTAACCTGTTTCCTTATGTTCAAGGAAGACTAAACAAAAGCAATTTTAAAACATACTGTAAAAAAATAAAAAGTTATTTCATAAAAATATCTCATTTATATTTATTTTTTTAATATCACTACTTTAAAATAAATAAAATAAATAGTTCATATAAATTAATATACAAGATATTTCACTAAAATTTCATATTTAAATTTAAAAATTAAAAAAATTATTAATATTTATATATATGATATTGAAATTAAATCTATTAAAAATATATAATTTTATAAATAAAAACACTATAATTTAACTTCTCTCAACTTCTCATATATATATTAAAAAACCTTTTCAATAGAAATTTATTTAATAAAAATTTATAAACATTTAAGATATTCAACGAAAATGAAAAATTTATATTTTTTAAAAACAAAATCATACACATAAAAATATTTCACCAAATCCATAATTCATCATTTAAACTACTAATCTGAGAAAATTGAACCCCACATACAACCTATAACCATTAGATGTTAAAAAAATAAAAAATAAAAACTCACTTATCATATCCTCAAATATCATTTTACTTCCTCCTTGTTTATTTAGTAACTTTAATGACAAACCTTCGCCTTTAATCATGTAATTAAAAGCCTTCTTCATACCCTCTCCTTTAATCAAGCAATCATATGCCTTGTTGATATCTGCAAAAAGAATGTGACAGGTAATAAATTTATCTGGTTCAAGCGTCTTCGAAGAAACGAGGAATGATCAATTAATAACTTAATACTTCCTCTAACAATCAATATAGGAATTTCTAACAGGAAAACCTAACAAAACAAATGAATTCAATATTGAATGATAATTGAATTCCTACCTTGTTCAAATACAATACAAATGTCCTGAATGTGATTTATAGTTTCCAAAAAGGGTTCCTTTCAACATTCTCTTTGTTTAGGAAATTCATAGAATTCATTGCAAGCATTGGCTCTCAATAAAGGACACCCACCAAAACATATACACCTCAATTCTCATTTGTGAAAATACAAAATTGTGATATCAAATTCCCTTTCACTTATCAACATGTTCATTGAAAGTGTTTTCTGAGAAAGGAAATAATGTTCATATAGTTATTTTTGGAATGACTAATATCTTTAAATGAAATTATGAAAAATTACATCTCAAACTTCAAAGGCTTGAATAATCATTTTAATGTTTTTTATTTATTTGAGATTGTTTTCAACTTCTAAGTGAGTTTTTTTGCAATTACATATTTAAAAAAAAATTAATAGCAAGAGGTTTTAAAAAAATCAATTGGAATTTTAGGGCTTCAATAAGATATATTATAGAAAAATATTGTTGAAAAAACCATAGGTTATGAAAACTTGGAGCCAAAAACTGTCAACCCTAAAACTATTTATATCATTTTTTTTTGCTGGCTTAACTCTTCATATTATAGCCATCCTCAAATTTTACCATTTAAATTTTATTCTATTTATATGTAATTTGACGGTGTCAAAATATTTAGATAACATAATATAAAATAACATTACATAACAACACATTATTTAATTTAATAAAAACAATATGAAAGGTAATCATTATTTAAAAAATTAGTAGTAAATTAAGAAAAAAATAGACTTAAGCGTAATTCTTTGGTTCAAATTTAAAATTTAACTACCTGAACTTAACTTGCATGATATGTACTTACTTTCATAAATATTTTTATTCAAAATCTAATATAAATTATTTTACTTAAATTTGATTGATATAATTGTATATAATCTTTTTACTAAATTTCTTTTTACAATTAATTACATTCTAAATGACTTTAGATAGGATTGCTCAACTATAAAAAGATATGGATTTTAAGATTAAGTGGTGTTGAAGCTCCGAAAATTGGGTCTACAATAAGGGGGATACCCACTCCATCAACTCCTTTTCTGTTTGGGATAGTGGGTGTGAATGGGGATAATAGGACCAGTTTCCCAATTCGTGTATGTGATGAGAATTGATATTTCCTTTCTAATGATTTCTAAGTAAAATGCTTTTAATATAAGTCTAATTTAAAACATGCAATTGTATTCTAATAAACAGAAATATCTATTCTAAAACTAACCCGAGATTTAAATTTTCAGTTATCCAATCTAAAGTAATTTCTAGCAGCAATTGGTAATAAAGATCATTCAATAGCTACGAGAAAAGAATTCGATAAAAATAAAATGTTTCGTATAAAAGGTTAGCAGAAACAGTTGCGAGAAGCATATCGCATAATAAGTCATTCATACATTAAGCATAAAAAGAATAGTCATCACCGTACAAAAGTGCCAAATGATAACTCAAACATTCAAGCCTTCATATATAAATAACTGAATATAAATATCACTTTAACACAATAAGAAAAAATCATTAAGAGATAAAAGCACCATTGATAACAAGTTCTACTCATGAGCTTCAACAATATAGATTTATCTATTTCTAATTCAACATCTACTAAGAGTACAAAAGTGCATTTCAATAGCAAAAATTAAACACAGATATCAATAAATCTTGTTTCATTCATTCATGAAAACCTCCTTGAGGGTGCAGAAGTGTATGTTCTGAGGAAACGTTTTAGAAAAATTTCATAACCCTTCTCTAAATGCATGAGAGGGGTTAAAATACTACTAAATAAATACTAAAAATAGTCTATTACAAAAATATAGGAGGAGGTTTAAATAACTGTCCTCTTCTAAGGCAAAAATAAATCAAAACTAAAACGGAATATAGAAATTAACTATCTATGTATCTGTTCTCTGAGATTGCAAGCATTCAGCATCGGCTTGAGGAGCGTCGGTTGGCCGACTTCTGATTTTAGTTGCCCTGCGAAAACAAAATCGGCAAGTGCTGGGGCTATCTTCTCGGCAGAGTTTGTAAGGCATCTGAGGGTCATGCATTAATTGTGCAATTTAACCAAGTACTGCTAGATTCAACTTAGTTGATTTTGATGGACTGTACTCTTTCTTCAGCCTTTTGTCTCTAGCTTGTCTATAGATGCTATGCCTTTGGGAGAAATCCCGGAGTGGTCTCTTATATGAGATTTTCTCTGTGTAGGTTTTCATTGACACAGTTAATGACATTGTTTGCTGTTGTAGTTGCTTCTTTTGTTGCCTGTTCTGCCTTCCTAATCTGCGCGTCCCACTTAGCAAAGAGCATTTCTTTGTGGGCTTCATTGATTTTGAGCGCGCCTGTTTTCTTTCCTTCTTCCGATTCCTGCCAAGCCAAATAATCGGAAATTATTTTGTCAATCAAATCATAATCATGTCGCAAGTTGACGACTTGATTGGTAATTTTGTCGCTCATCTCGCAATGGGAACTCTATTACGATATTATTTGATATAATTCCTCTTGTTGTTGCAAGAGTTGGTCGTTTAAGGCAAGGGCTTATGAAACAAACTCTGTAAGCTTAGGACCATCTCTATGCATCTCTAGCATAACCTGCAACTGATTTTCTTTTTCGGCCAAATTGTTTTGGTATCCCAGCTGCATCTGTTGAAAATCTTGTTGCAACTTTTCTAACTTTTCCTCTGCTTCGTGGTTGGAACTGGCTTGCTGTAGCTATTGCTACAAAACTGGGTGAACCACATATATTTGTGTCTCTCTCTTGTTTTATGCGTTTTTAGTGTTTATACCTCTGCAATATTTTATGTGTTCCATTACTCTGTAATATATATAATTTTCTAACATAGCAGTAGATCCAAAGAAGATAAGATTTATCATAGAATGGGAAACTCCTAGAAATGTGGATGAGCTAAGATCATTCATGGGGCTAGCAAGCTATTATAGGAGGTTCATCACAAACTACTCCCAAATTTCATATCATATTACGTCATTACAAAGGAAAGGTAAACAATTTGAATAGACAGAGGAATGTGCAACAAGTGTTGATAAGTTAGAGCAATTGTTGACAAAAGCTCCAGTGTTAAATATTGCAAACCCAAACAAAGGTTTTGCAGTGTGTACAAATGCTTGCAAGAGAGGAATTTGTGGAGTCCTTATGCGGGAGGGATAGGTAGTATGTTATGATTTGCAAAAATTGAATGAGCACTAGTGGAACTATCTGACACATGATCTTGAGTTGACAGTGATCATTCATGTGTTGAATATGTGGAGGCATTATCTTCTTGGCAGGAGGTTTGTATTGATGAGTGATCACTCTGGGTTGAGATACTTGTTTGACAAGTCAAATTTGAATTCCAGGCAAGCTATATCATTGGCCATGATTAGTGAATTTGACTCTGAGATCAAGTACATCAAGGGTAAAGACAAGAGGGTTGTAGATGCTCTTATTAGGTGGATATAGGGAAACCACATTGCAACTATGAGTTCTTATGGGATATACTTACAAGATCATATTATATAGGTAGGTCAACAAAATGATAGGTACAGAGAGATTATGCACAGGTTATAATAGAGTACAAGTACAAGTGCACAGGATGCAAACTATCATCTCTCAGTAGATGGCTCGATCAAATTTAGGGATAAGATAAATGTGCCAAAAAGAAGTGAGCTTAAGAACATTATCTTAAGGGAGTTTCATGTAAAACCATAGTCAGGTTACCCAGATTACTAAAAGAGATTGACATCAATAAAGAAGTTTTATTGGTCGAATCTAAAGAAGGATGTGGCAGAGTTTGTGGCTAGATGTTTCAAATGACATCGTGTAAAGGTAGAGTGTAGGCATCAAGGTATTCTACTATAGTTGATTTTGATTCCATAATGGAAATGCGAGGTCATTTCCATGGATTTCATTACAAGTTTTCTGAGAGCATCTAGACAAAATGATCCCATCATTGTTTCAGTGGAAAGGTTGACTAAGGTAGCACACTTCATTCCAATGAAGAATATGTATTCAACTAGTGATGTGGCACAAGTGTTCATCACAAATGTGGTCATATTACATGGTGTTCCAAAGAAGATTGTGCCAGATAGGGATGCAAAGTTCAATTCCAATTTTCAGAAGGAGTTGTTCGCATGGTTAGGTACAAAGTTGGGCTTTAGTACAACTTATCATTCATAGATAAATGGACATACAACGAGGGTCATCAGGATATTGGACGACATGTTGAGGATGCATGTGATGAATCAACAGAAGATATGAGAGGAGTACATTCTGTTGGTTGAGTTCTCTTACAATAATGGTTGTCAGGAATCAATGAGGATGAGTCCACTTGAGTTATTATATGGGTGAAGTTGTAATACTGCCATCAGTTCGAGTGACCTGGTGGACACGGTATTGACTGGACCAGACATGTTACCAAAAATGGAAGAGGTAATGCAGGTAAACAAGAAGAATATAAAGGCAAAACAAGACAAGAAAAAAGGCTATGCATATCAGAATAAATGTTTAAGGAGTTTTACGTTGGGAAATAGGTGTACTTGTGCATCAAGCCAAAAAAGAGCTCCTTGCGGATTGGATCGTGCAGTAAGATGGCACCTTGATTTTGAGGACCTTTCAAGTTCTTGAAAGGGTTAGGCCAGTAGCCTATCAACTTGCATTACGTCCGACAATGAAAGTACATGATGTTTTCTATGTGTTATTGCTTAAGAAGTATGTTAAATATGTTGATCATGTGATTGATTGGTTTGTATTATAAGTGGAGCTAGATGGAGAATTCTAGTTGAAACATCAAGGTATATTGCAGAGAAAGGTGTTCATGCTCTAGAACCAAACAATTGAGAAGATTAAAGTGCATTGGAAGCACTTTGGGCCCGATAAATCTACATGGGAGATAGCAGATTAGATGGAGGCTATGTATCCCTCTTTATTTGCTAATTGATAGAATGTCATTTATATATGTTTTTGAAATATGTTTGATGTCTTGTTTTGGTATATGTACATATGTATATGGACTGTAAATACCACCATGAGCTATGTTATAAAGCTCCAATAAGCGACATGGGTGTCCTAACATTGTGGTTGTCATGTTTTTATGTTGTCATGGTGGTTTGCTTCTCAGCATGTTGAGGGTGTTCCCCCAAGGGGAAGGCTCTGTAACAACCCTCGTGAAAATTCCATGTAATAAAAGTTAATAAAGGAAAAATAATAACCACAATTATGGGACATATATTCCAAGATGAATGTTGTGAAAAACATCCTAGTGTTGGTGTTAATTTTCACTATGATGGATAAGGAAATTGGCAAAGGTAATGGAAAAGGGTTTGGAAAGGAAAAATGGCATTTTTGACGATCTATTTATGAAAATAATGGAAATTAGGAGAAAAGGAAGGTGAATGGTGACATGTTGCATGTGAGTAGGAAAATTAAGGAAAATAACGGAAAATGAAGAAAATAATGACCACATTAATAAAAAAGCATTCTGAGGACGAGTTCATGGCTTTTGGTACATTCAATTTTTGAGTTCTCTCTCTATTATCTCTTTCTCACCGTCTTGTACACATAATTTTTTCTTGGAGCACCTCAACATTGGATCAAGAAAGGAAAATAAGGCAAAGAGGAAGAAAATATCAAGCAATAAAGAGAAAGATCAAGCAACTAAACGAGTTTAATTGCATGTATCGATTTTCATGTATGATTTTCTTATTAAATTTTGCATCCATGGCTATGCATGTGTGTTCTTGGTTCTCTTGCTATCATGGGCATGGGTTTTGCTAGGTGTGACAGTGTTTTTTAGCCTAGGCTTGCCATTTTTAGATAGCCATGGTGAGATGGAGTTCTCATGTTTTGGTTGAGCTAGATTAGTGGATGGATTTGAAGCTAAGTGAGGTGGACTTCTAAATTAAAGAACAATTGGCCTAGTTATTCCTGAACTCGAATGTGGATTGTGATTAAAATACTAGCCTAATGACCCCTAAACCATGTTGTGGGTTGCGGTAAATTTAGGTATTGTGTGCCTCAGTGGGCCTAGGAATCCTTAACTAGTGAATGGTGGGATTTACGATAATTCCTTGAGGGAGGTGTCTCTATTATGGCCTAGTGATCCCTAGATCAGATTATGGATTGCGATGAAGCCTAGAGACTAGGAGATAGGAAAATTACTTATGGTATAGGTGGAGAAATCTAATGGAATCAATGCTTTTCTATGGCCAAGTGATTCAGTGAGGATTGCGGAAAATCATAATTCGATTGATGAGGGTGAGGTAGTTTAACCTCGGGAAGCCCTGGGTGGTTCTTTTGTTTTGAGTCCCACATTTATGCTTGGAATATGGCACAGGAGGATTGGCTAAAGAGAGACTTCACTCAGCCAATCTATGATCAAGTGGAACATGGTAGTCCCATACCGGGTTGGATTTTTCATTCATTAATAGGATTTCCTCTCCTTCCTATTTTATGAGAAAACGTATTGCTTCATATGTGGCACATATGATTGTTGTATCTTCATCATTTACGTTGTATATATGTTTATTATGAATATGTTTCATGGAAGTGAAATTTTGATGTTATCATCATGTTTCAATTTGTAAGTGATTGGGCAATGAATCCATGTCCTAATAGATGACAATGTAGTTAATGTTATAATGCATCAATGCTTCTTAGTGATTCTCAAATAAGTATAAGACCCCTATGCCTAGGTCTGTTGCTTCAACCTGTAGAATGCATATTTGTGACATATGTGACGAAATGAATTTCATGGCTAGTAGGGATCCAGTCAAGTCTTTGTTCAAGAATTTGTATTGGCATCATTGTCTCTATGTTAATTTTCATTTCTATGAATTCCATGAAGCTTTGGGCAATGACTGGGTCCTAGTCCTACAATTTAGCCTTAAACCTTGCAGTTTCTAACATAGTACTGGTAGAAAAAGGCTACAATCACACTCTGGTTGGCTCATGGGAGAAAAAGGGACCCTCATTTGCGTGGACAGCTTGGCAAGGAGACAAATAGGGCTCTAGTTCCTTGAATTGTTGATTTTTGTCCAGGGTTGGTCACTTGGAAAGGTGGGGTAACCCCGAGAGGTGTTGTGGGATGTGTGGATGGTTGGTTTGGTTGTGTTTTCTTAGTTCCAATTCCTTAAGGTGAAATAAGAGGTTGAATCAAATAATAGTAGCCTCTCGTCACATGTTTACCCTAGTTGGTCAGTTACATAAGTAGATGTGGGAGGAGGGTGTTACAAAAGAACATGCAAATGAACAAAAAAAAAAAAAAATTTGACCTAGGAAAGAAAAAATAAAAGAAATGGAAAATTGAAGCATATTCTCTTCTCTATTTATCTCAATTAACATATGAAACTACAAAGAAAAAAGACACTCATCATGGAGTTGGCATGGGCATTCTTACCTAAATAGCTACTATAAAAAAATTCTACCTCCTCTACGTATGCCTCATATCCCACTCCCAAATGTTTTTCTCAAATATGAAAGAACATTAATGCTAAGATAAAGGAATCTCTTTTCTTCCTAGAATCCCAATATTTAGCATAGCATGATGGTTCCATAGGGTTGGGGTTAGATGTTTTGCATGCTTCAACGCCCAATATGTATTAGGTTTTTCTAATTTATAGAATCTTCTTGAAATCTTAATACACATGACTAGGCCCACATGTATGAGTAATGGGGACTAGAATGTGTCAATTACTCACTACGTAGTGATCAAAAATATATGTGAACTTGCTAGAGGCATAACTTCTACATATACACTCCCATTGAGATTGCTTTCACCAAGTTTGAAATATTTCAAGGTGTAGAAAATGTCGAAGGATAATAATCATGCTTTCAACATTTTGACTCCAGAAGGAGTCATTTGATGCCAAAATTGGTTGAATAAGGTTATGAATCTAGAAACACTAAACTATACCTTGCCCATAAAATGAGCCTTACAATCCCACTCAAAATTTTCTACTTAAGAAAGTACCAAGATAGATGGAAAATTATATAACAATTCATTTTGGATCATTGAGTAAAGGGAGGGCTTGAATATTTTATACCTCACTAGGGAATAGTCGAGATATACTCATGTTGGAGGGATGTAGAGGTATTATTACGTCAATCTAGTCACTAAACATAGTACACAATCAATGTATCATACTACTAGAGAAACTCTAGCTATCAAACACATAATTAGGTTCAACCAATACTTCTTTAATTGAAATCAAGATTATGGCATTTCCATAAAATAACAAATTAACAATAATAAAAATTTGTTGTTAGTGAAGATAAACATACAAAATAAACATAATACCTAAATCTACCAAATCACTGTTAATTATGAAGCACGTGAGCAATTGGAAAAGGCCAATGTTAGAGCAAACCGATGTTAGATATAATATGAAAACAACCTTTTAATAAAACAATTAATGCATTGTAAATATGGACAAATAAAAAATAAATTATCCACCATATTAAACTTTTTAGTTAAAAGTAAATTATTAATAAACCTCTATAATGAGTTAAAAATTTATGAAAACTTAATTATAATTTATAATTTTAATTAAATTTAAAAAGATAAATAATTTATAATTATTTAATATGAAATTAAAAAAAAAAAACATAAAATTTACTTAAAAAGTATAATTTAATTCATCTCATTTAAATCATTCACAACACTTTTTATAAAGCCCAAGGGTTTTCGTTTTCTTATAAAGATTTGGTTACTTTCAATTTTCAAGATGTTATTGGGTAAAATTATGTAATGACAAAATATCATTTATGGATTACTAAATTTTAATATTATATATATTGTTTTATTTTTTTTATTAAAATGTAATTATTTAAATTTTATTATTAAAAAAATCATATTTATATTTTTATATTATAATTTTACGTTAATTTATTATAAATCTCAATATTCATCCCATCTTGACATTTGATTAATTAAAAATGTAATATTTCTAAAAAACAGGCCCAAATATATAAAAAATTCGTGAAGATTTTAAAAAGCCTAGATGCTTAAACCAGTGCTGTGAACAAATTTCCAGAGGAGCAACCTTACCTTGTCTCCCACGCTCTCTTCCTTGTTACCACATCGTATTATAATAAAATAAATCAATATAAATTATGTCTTTTTAAGGAATGGTTCATTAGCCTGCTATAATGGTGAGTTAACAGGGGTCAATTCTCCTAGTTCCCGGTTTGGCATCTAGTTCTTCGCGTGGGGTGTTTCCACAAAAGGGTCAATTGCCTTATTTCTCAGTTTGGGGTTAATTGCCCTATTTTCTTGTTTGGTGTCTAGTTTGTAGTGTGGGGGTGTTTCCAACAAGGCAGACAATTTTTCAAATAAGGAACAAAAGGAGGGGAGATCTGTTCCGGAAGCTAATTTTAATTGTTGGATTGTCTTTTTTTGTTAATGATGATATCTAATGAAAAGGTAGTGTTTTTATTGATGGATTGTATTATTTAATGATGATATCTAATGAAAAAGTGGGTGTTTTTATGGAGGGTGTGTTTTTTTACTTCCACTTACATCTTTACTTGTTGAAGGAGAAATACGCAAGCACATAACATTGCAAGGTTCTAGGTGATCCTAAAAAGGAAGAGAGAGTTATAGATATTTAAGATGAAAGAAAATGGTGAAAAGCTGGCGCTAGATATTTAAGATGAAATATTAATTTTGTTTTAAAAAAATGTCTTAAAATGCTCTTGTGTAGTAATATATAAAAAAATTATAAAATGAATCACTGGGATAACAAAGTTATAATTTTTTTTGGTCATCTAGTATTGGGAAGCCATGGTATTGCCCCATGATATTGTAAAAAAACATGTTTATATATCATAATTAGGAATTTTGTTTCAATTTTTGAAATGTATATATTTTTAATTTATATTTTATTCCATATCAATATCTTTTAGTCCATACAATTTATTGAATCAAAAGAATAGATAAAACTGGAAATTTATAAGTTTAAAATGTTTAAAGCAATAGCTGCAAGGAAAAGACTCCTGGTTCACAAGGAGATGGCTGACCTATTCGACATCCTTATCTGGTCTAGGTTCAAAGACAAAGCAACCTGGAGTACCGTTCCAGTTTCTCAGTAGGGTAGCCACAGGACATCTGGAAAGCCGTGTCGATGTAAATTGGCTTAAATTATAAACCAGCACCTCATTACTACGCCTATCTCTGATGAAAACCAAATCTCTCATTCCTTCAAAATCAAGCATAAAATTTCCAAAATGAAAGATGCCGTCCCTTCCGTCTGGATGCAAAATAGTTAAAGGGATCCTTGCAATCTCTGTAAACTGATCTATGGATTGTGAATTCTTTAACTCCGATATAATAATCTCATCTGAACCAGATATGCATGACCTAGAAGCACTCTTGACTCGCAAGTGAAGATGACGGTGTTATTGTCCACATCCTGAAACGGTAACGGCGTGAACACTGACGTCCCGTTTTGGATGCTGAAAGCCACGATGCCCGGTTTTGAAGAATTTTTATCCTTACCATTTACATACAGGAAATCCCTCGAAGCAACGATCCGCCTCATGGTCACCGGCTTAAAATTCTGTGGCAGGCGTCCGGCTGTAATCCACGACTTCAAACTCGAATCATAAATTTCTACTTTATTCTCTCCCTGTCTACCTGACAATTCCATCGCTATAACTTTATATGTCTCTTCGTTGTGTCTGTGGCTCTTCTCTGCGATCATGGTCACGCCCCATATAGCACCACCCTCTATCCTGGGAAGTACTATCCACTTTCCTGTAAGAGGATTGCAGACAATATGCCTCCATACATATCTATTATTCAAAGATATGCAAGTTATCAAGAAAAGGCCTGCTGCCGATGCCTGCACCGAAAATATGGCAAAGTCATGTCGATTCTTTAAGACATCGACTGACAGTCGCTTCCACGTCTTTGTGAAGAGGCAGTACGCCATATAATTCAACGACTCCGACTTCCACTCAAGGAACAGAAGAAGCCATGGTTTTTGGTTGGGAGGTGCCGCAAGCCAATCATTAGTTATGAATTGTGTGGATGAAATGAGGGCATTCCATTGCTTACACACAACGCAATATCTACATAACCTTTCCGCTGGCAACCATGCCAATACTTTCTCCTTCAGATTCTTGGGCAATTCAGACCACCACTCTGAGCCCTCGTGCAGACTTTCCCTTGTTGGGATTTCCATTCTTATGGAACTAATCTTTGTGGAGGATTATAAGGATTTCAGCTTCAATCGAAGCAAACTCGAGAATAAGAAGTCTGCAAACAGAGAGAGACAGGGGGCGAATGATATCACAAGCTATAGCTGATGGTTTATGTGTGATAATATAATGGATCTATGGCTTCTTTATAAGTTTCCGTGGTTAGAATTTGAAGGGACTGTGTCCAGAATATGATTCACTTACCTGATTTGATGCGATGATATAACGATTCCATGGCTTCTTTATAAGTTTATGTGGTTAGAATTGCAAGGGACAGAATATTTTGAACTCAAAACATCTATTTAGAATTGAATTTATGAATCATATTATACTCATACTCTTCAGATTTTACTGCTCTTCCTTTATAATTATAAGATAACCAAAATTTCATTGTTGCAAAAATATTTCTCATTCTTAAGATATTACACAATTATATAACAGAGTGAAGCGTTCATTCTTGAGCACCAGACATTTCGCGTTTGCAAAAATGTATTTATTACTAGTTCTTATTTTTAAGGTATTACATAATTCTTCAGCGGCCTTTTTTGAATTATAACCTTAATATAATTAAGGTAACTCTCATTAATTAAGAATAATGGAGTTATTACTTTGGTTAAATGTTGAGATAAAAATGAGATTCAGATTAAATTTAAATTTTCTTATACAGTAATTAACTAGTAAACTTTTTGGTAGGACTACATTATCATATCTAACTTCACACTAGTTCCTACTCAAGTTAACTTAAAGTCTCTCACTTTTATCAACCTAGAATAATAAATTAGTATTGAATTAAGAGAGTAATAAATTATTTTATCAACCTAGATCAATCTTAATTTCTGATCTACCAAGAGTTTGGATCAAATCTCTTTACATCCCTAGTTAAGATGGATTTCGGTTGGTTTTAATTTTATGAATTTTTAAAATCTTGGTAATGTAGGTTACGACATAAGTGTTTTGATGCCTATCAACATTTACCAGTAACTTTTGTATTGAGTTTCAAATTTATTATTGAAAATCATCAAAGTAGCATTCTCTCCTTTTTAGATGTTCTTGTGATCAATTTGATTGTGCTCTAATCTACCAAATTTAAAATGAAATTAACATTTCATTCAAATTTAATCATGATCCACACTAAACTCACCTTTTAAGAATTTTGGTTTTCGTTTTGAGATGTTCTAGTCAATTTGATAGTGTTCTCATCTACCAAATTTATAATGAAAATAATATTTCATTTAAATTTAGTTGAGAGTAAACTCTCACCTTTTAGGATTTCTTATTCTCCTTTTTAGATGTTCTCGTCCACCAAATTTATAATTAAAATAATATTTCATTCAAATTTAGTCATGATCTAGACTAAACTCTCACCTTTTGGAGTTTTGCTACATAATTACCTTTTCTATTAAATGAATAAAGTGTTTCATCTACTTATCATGGTAACTCTCTCATCCTTCCCCGTGTTTTTATTTCTCCACCTTTATCTCTACGGCTCTATCTCGAAAAATAAAAAACATAGATATAGAAAAAATACTTTTTAAATGTATTCCAACGTTATTGTGCTAGACTAAGCCACCAAATACTTAATGTTCTTTAAATTTTCATTCCTCCATTGTTTTCAATTCCCCACCCCAAATATACCTATTAAATCAAATTTTAGAAATAATAATAATAATTCGAACCTTTTTACAAACTTGCCAAAAACAAACCCAATACCTATACAAAAAATAAATAATAAATTTCGCCTTAAGTAGATAATGAACATTTGTTTATTAAAAAAACAAAAATAAAAACAGCAATCATAGATTTCCATTTCTACCTTATTAAATTAATATAGTAAATAAAACTAGCATATATATCTATAACATTTGTAAAAAATTTATAAATACTTATACATAAGAGTGAAGGGAGCTCTACTTGGATGGTTCATGAGGCACAACACTTGCTAAGGTTTTGCAAATGGGGTAGAAAGCTAAGTGGGCTTGATTGTGGGAAAACTCCATAGTTAAGCGTGCTTGAGCCAGAGACGATGGGTGACCTCCTGGGAAGTTCTGTTTACCGGGTGCAAACCTCAGAAGTGATGATTGATGCTATGTGATTCATTTCACTAGTTTCAATCCCACTTATTCACCCATGTGAGCATCACCTGATGCAATGAATGCTAAGTGGACTATTCAAAAATCATGAGAAATTAGTCAATTACAACTACCTCTAATGGAAATGGTTATAGATGAATGACTTTCTTAACGCAGTTGAATCCCAAAAAAATGATATCTAATATAATGCACTGTGAAAGACCCTCAATAGTTATACATAAGAGTGAAGGGAGCTCTACCTGGATTGTTCATGAGGCACAATACTTGCTAAGGTTTTACAAATGGGATAGCAAGCTAAGTGGGCTTGATTGTGGGGAAAACTCGACAGTTAAGCGCACTTGACCTAGAGGTGACTTGGGATGCGTGACCGCCTAGGAAGTCCTAGTTACTGGGTGCAGGCCCCAAAAGTGATGATTGATGCTAAGTGATTCATTTCACTAGTTTCAATCCCACTTCATCACCCCTATGATCATCGCATGATGCAATGAGGGCTAAGTGGACTATTCAAAAATCACGAGAAATTAGTCAGTTACGACTACCTCCCATGCAAATGGTCATAGATGAATGACTTTCTTAATGTAGTTGAATCCCAAAAAAATGATATCTAATACAATACACTGCGAAGGACACTCAATACTTATACATAAGAGTGAAGGGAGCTCTACTTGGATGGTTCATGAGGCACAATACTTGCTAAGGTTTTGCAAATGGGGTAGCAAGCTAAATGGGCTTGATTGTGGGGAAAACTCTATAGTTAAGCGCACTTGACCCAGAGGAAACTTGGGATGGGTGACCTCTTGGGAAGTCCTGGTTACCTCCTATGGAAATGGTCATATATGAATGACTTGAATCCCAAAAAAATGATATCTAAAACAAAGATATTTCTTTAAATCCATAATTTTTAATGTAAATTAAAGTATATAAAACAAAATTAAAGCTTTCATAAAAATTAATAAGTTTGCTTGTTTGTTTGTTTTTTTTTTCCAGGGTGGGAAAATCTATAATAACTCACTTGTCAAACCAACATTAAGGACAACTATTCAAGGAAAACCACTTTATGGAATAACCAAAATGATATCTAAGACAAAGATATTTCTTTCATAATTCTAAATTAAATTATATAAAACAAAATTAAAACTTTCATAAAAATTAATAAATTTGCTTGTTTGTTTGTTTTTTTTCCAGGGTGGGAAAATCTATCATAACTAGCTTGTCAAACCAACACTGAGGACAACTATTCAAGGAAAACCATGTCATGGAATAACCCATTAGTGGTCCGTAAGGGTGTAGGCTTTCACTAATGCTAGATACCTCCTCGAATAACCTGCTCATGGTCTATCAGGGTGCAGGTTTTCGCTGTTTTCGCTCATGCCAAATATCTGTAGGTCTTGGGTCGTTAACCTATTTCCTTATGTTCAAAGAAGACTAACTATTAACCAAGCAAAAACAATGTTGCATACTCCAAGCAGGTAATATATATATAATATAACTTATATATATATAAAAATATATCATTATATATTAAATTTCATTACCTTTAAATAAATAGAAAAAATGATTCTTGAAATTGAAGCCAAGATATTAAAACAAACAATGTTTTAAATTTTAAAAATTCAAAACTAATAATTTAAATAGTCCCTAATTAAAAAACTTCTCAAGAAAACAAAAAACATAATGATCTAACCTCTTCCCTTTCATAATTATATAAATATAAAAATTAAAATTATTTAAATCAAAATTAAAATTTATATTTTTCCAAAAACAAAATCATGCCGATGGATCTTTCACCAAATCCATTGTTTATAATTTAAATTATTGATATAAAACATATGAACCCCACATATAACCTATAACCATTCAATGTATAAGAAAACACACTTATCCTATCCTCAAAAACCATTTTACTTTCTCCTAGAGTGTTTATTTAGTAACTTTAATGACAAACCTTCCCCTTTAATCATGTAATTAAAATCCTTCTTCATACCCTCTCCTTTAATCAAGTAATGATATGTCTGGTTGATATCTACAAAATCCTTCTTCATACCCTCTCCCTTAATCAAGTAATCTGGTTGATATCCAAAAAAAGAATGTGACGGGTAATAAATTTATCTAGTTCAAGGGTAATAAATTTATCTAAATTTATCTAGTTTGACGGGTAATAAATTTATCTAGTTCAAGGGTAATAAATTTATCTAAATTTATCTAGTTCAAGCGTCTTCAAAGAAACAAGGAATGACTAATTAATAACTTAATTAATTCAACTCGGTTTAACCTAAAAATCAAGCAGGTATATATTAAAAATATTAATAACGTGTGGCAAAGAAAGTGATGTTGTTATCTACATTGACAATCAATAGAGGAATTTCCAGCAAGAAAACCTTACAAAAGAAATGAATGCAAAATTGAATGATAATTGAATTCCTACTTTATCCATGTACAATTAAAATGGCCTGAATGTGATTTATAGTTTCTATAAAAGGTTTCTTTCAACATCATCATCTTGTTTAGGAAATTCATAGGATTCATTGCAAGCACTAATTTGGAAAGAAGGGCACTCACCAAAACATATACATCTTAAAATTGAAAATACAAAATTATGTTATCAAATTCCCCTTCACTTATCAACATGTTCATTACAAGTGTTTTCTTAAAAAAGAAATAATGATCAGAGAGTTATTTTTGGAATGACTAATATCTTTAAATGAAAAGAGCTAACATAAATTACATCATCTCAAACATCAAAGACTTGAATCATCATGTTAATGTTTTCTATGCATTTGAGATTGTTTTTAACTTTTGAGTAAGTTCTTTCTGCAATTATCTATTTAAAAAAAATGGATAGCAAAAAAGAAATTGATAGCATTTGGAATTTTACGTCTTTAATAAGATACATTACAAAGAAATATTGTTGGAAAAACCATGCGTTGTCAAAACTTGGAGCCCAAAATCTCTCAACTCTAAGTTAACTATTTATACCATTTTTTTTTGGTTGACTTAGCATTTTAGAATTTCAACCTTGAATCTTATTCTTTATACAATACTTCATATTATGGTCATCCTCAAATGTTACTACTTAAATTTAATTGTATTTATATGTAATTTGCTGGTGTCAAAATATTTAGATAACATAACATAAAAAATACATTATTTAATTGAATAAGAACAATTTGGAACGTGATCATTATTTTAAAATATTAGTAGTAAATTAAGAAAAAAATAGAGTATAATTCAAGTGTTTCAAATTTAAAATTTAACTACATGAACTTAACTTGCATGATATGTACTTACTTTCATAATTTAATTTTAAAGTATAATAAAATTATTTACTTATATTAATTGAATAATGAATATAAGCTGTTACTAAATTTCTTATAAAGATTATTACATTCAAATGTTTTAGATTATATGCCTTAACTATAGAAAGAATGGATAAAATTAATTTAGAAAATATGAATCTAAACAATAAATATTTACTATACTAAATATTAAAAATTATAGAGTATATCTTCATCTCTCATATACATGAGTTATTGAATTTAGTAGTCAAGTTGAGGTTCCTTAAATCTTGGCATTGGACCCAATGCCATATTGTATGTATTTTTCAAAGTGAGGATAAAAGAAATCTCTTTGTTATATTACCAATATGATTAGCCTTATTTTATTCGAGTTATATATAATTATTTTTGGAAAGAATCTTAACATACCTTGAGAAGGCTAAGGAAATATGTGCTAGAGTTTAGGTTGAATTTAGAGGATATCATTCAACCTTTGACTAACTTTTTACATTTGGAATAATTGTATGGTGTCAAAATACCAAGAACAATCTACCTTTTGTCTTCTTTTTTTTAAACAGGAGAATATGTAGACATGACACTTGTAATCAAGGAGACATGAGATTGAGAGAGTCGGATTTCCACTATGCTCCTAAGTCTAACAGAACGATCCACAAGGCATACTAGATAGGTAAAATGATTTTTGAACCTAGGTGGGGCCCCTATATTGGTTGGCAAACTCTTTCTACTGTGATATGTCCAACATTTATCTTAGCCTGTCTTAAACCAATCTCTTTTGTTATTTTGTTGGCTTTACAAAAGCTTCTGACTATAACAGCCATTGTGAAAATTTCATGTAATAAAAGTTAATAAAGGAAAAAGATGACCACGGTTAAGGGACACTTATTCCAAGCTGAATGTTGGGCAAGATATCCTAGTGGGCATCACTCGATGTGTGTATTGGATACGAAAAATTAGCAAAGTCTAAGGTAAAGGCTTTAAAAGGAAAACAAACATTTTTGGCGCATTTATTTATGAAAAGAAAGGAAATTAGGAGAAGAGGAAGGTAAAAGGTCACATGTTGCATGTGAGGAGGAAATTGAAGGAAAATAATGGAAAATGAAGAAATTAGAGGCTTCATGCATAAAAAGGCTTTTGAGGATCAACTCATGGCTTTTGTTAAGTCCAAGTTTGGAGCTCTCTAATAATTTTCTCTCTCACTCTCTTGGTCACTTAGATTTTTCTTGGAGCACTCTAGTTTAGAGCAAAGGAAGAGGAAGAGAAGGAAAAGAAAGGAAAAGTAGGGAAGGAATAAAGAAAGGAAAGCGGGATCAATAAACTTAAGTAGAAATACTTGGAGGTAACCTTTTTCATGTGTGATTTCCTAGCTGGTTTGGACATGCATGGCTTTGCATGTTGGTGTATAGTTCTCTTGCTATCAGTGGCACGGTTTTGTCGGGTGATGAGAATGGTTTTCAGCCTAGCCTAGACTTTTTACAGATGCCATGGTATGTTCAGATGTTTATTTCGGTTTTGAAACTTTGGAATTGTCGCATGTATTTTGAAATCAGGGACGAAGTTGGTCTCAGTGTTCATTCCCAAAGGCTTAAGAATCCCATGACCAATTTTGGTAGGATATATAGTAAAGCCTAAGGGAGCAGTCTTGATTTAGGGTTTAGTGATTTGGGTTTGGATTGCGGTAAATCCTAAGAGACAAGGAGACAAAAAGTTACTCAAGGATAGTGATGGAGTTTGGATGTCATTCCAAGTTCTGTTTGGTGGTGATCGAAGCTGTAGTATTGGTGTGATCATGGTTGGATGAGGGTGGAGGTGGTTTAACCTCTAGATTTCCTTAGTTTTTCTTGGATTGGTCTTTCTATGATATATCACATTCATGCTTGGAATATGGCACAAGGGTGACTCATTGAAAGAGAGTTTTGGTTCAACCATGTCTATGGTCGGGTGGTACATGGAAGTCCTGAACTTGGTAAGATTTTCTTATGATTAATAAAAGCTAAGTTATCTTACTTTTTCACTGATTTATATGTGGATTTAATGGATGTCATATCTCTAATATTTATATGGTTTTATGTTGGTTATAAGCATGGTTGAATGATTGGTTCATGTCATGGTTATTTCATATATTTACTTATAACTGTTAAATCGATAGATGCAAGACCTAATTGATGATATAGTTGTTCAATGGAGAAGGTGGTGATCCTTTTGGTTATGTTTCATAATTTCTTTCAATCATTTATGATGTATCTTATATCCTAGACCTTTAGGTTTCATTGATGCCAAGTGTTTGATAGAATGTGAGTTCTGGTTGGGGATGCTCAGGCCTAGTCCTAAGGGTGATTTTTATTGTTCAACATTTTTATCATGTCTTTAATGATCTCTTAAAGTTACAACAAGTTTTGGGCAAATACTAGGATTTTGGGCTAGAAAAGTGGCTCAAATCCTGGGGTCACTGGCATAGAACTGACAATTTTGGACCACAACCACTAGGAGGTAGGCTTGTGAGAGAAACTTTAGGTTGTTTTTTGTTCCCTTGCCCATAGCATGAGAGCACATATGGCCTAAGACATGCAGAATAACAATGGGACCCAGGGACAGACTATCTAAGTGGCTGACTTATCTCTTGAGGGTTCAACTGATGATGTTGGATGACTATATGTGATGTTCCATCAATTCCACTTCCTTAAGGTGACATAGGATATAAAATCTGATTGTAGTAGCATATCTCGTCATTTTTACCCCGGTTGGCATGGTTACTTTGGGTAGACCTGGGAGGGGGTATTACAAATTGGTATGAAAGCATGGTTATGCTCTCTTTGGGTCATATCTGGTGCTACAAATATGGGTGGGTGTGTTGGTCATTCATGCATGTCAGTAGCGTGTGTGGCTCCTACACTTGTGTTCCATGTGCTTGTTGCACTGCATCATATTGATCATGGTAGTAGTAAGGTTATCATGAGGAACTTGATGTCGATTTTATGGAACGCATCGTCATTAGTATATGATAGGTTATACAATTATATGCAACTTTTTTGCATTCTTATATGTTGGGTTTCATTCTTGGTTATTTGATTACATGCATCAGATTTGTAGGTTGATTACAATAATTCATTTCTTATGGTCGACTACATGTTGTTATGTGTATGTGTAGTTAATTAGGCATTTATTATGTAGGTGGATAGTTGCATGAGGCAATGTGTATACTGGAGTATTGGTTGTTTTCATGCATGAGGTCATAACATGCATTATTGATATGGCCTTGCATTGATGATAGGACCCTAGTTAGTATGATGGTTATGTGGTGATGCACTTATTGATATATTTCTACATGTTATTATGTTTATGTTGTACATGAATTGATATGAAAATAACTCGTGAATGATCTCAATTAATTAATGAAGGTATTACAGACTCATGTGCTGGGGTGTGTCTATGTTATTTTAAGCAATGGACTGATAAGATTGCAAAATACACAGACACTTGAAACAGTAAGAGAAACACAGTAAGAAAATACAAAACACAACAAATTTAATAAGGAGTTCACCCAATCCTCCTGGGCTATGACTCCTGGTCTAGCCTTCAGTGGTGGCCTTTTCTATTATGTCTTAAAGCAGAGATTTTACAATAAGGAGCTTAAGTTGAGTCTCACTTAACAGATGATGATCAGTAGGTTGGTACTTTGATCCCCCAAGCCTCTAGAGTACACAGACTCCCCTTTACTGAATCTCGACCTCAACTGGTCTCAATGGTATGAGTCTGATTTGGTACTCAATACCTGATAGGCATACACAGAGGAGTTGCTTGAACCTCTCAAGCCTTCCTTGGAGTTCAAAGACTCTTGGACTCTCTCTGTCTCTGTCTGCTCGAATCTACCTTTGCTCTGCAGGTCAGCTTTGCTTCTCTGCTCTCTATGATTCACTTCTTTCTCTACTTTTGTTCCCCCCTTATTGTTATTTGTTTGTTCATGGCTTAAGGCCAATCTGCTCTCTGACTCTTCGTTTCCTCTTCCCGGCTCTCTGGATCTCCTGCCTCTGTCAACTGGAATTCCCCTACTCTGTGTCATCATCACTATGTAATGGAGAGGTGGCCACTTGTCGCCTTACAGACTAAGTGTTAGTTTTCATTGAATAGTCGTTATTTCCATTACTCCAAGATTTGCCTGCGAAATTGATTCTTCTGCCAGCTCATCGTTCATGCCGTACCTCAACTCTTTATGTGCCTCAGTCTATTTCCTCTTCAAATCTAGTCATCCATCTGGTTTATTCTCCACCATTGATTTGGAGCCTTAAGATCCTACGGTCTCCATTTATATTGCGCAGGTAAGTTGCTCGACCGTTACACACGCGATGTAAGTGGTTTTCTCTCTCATCTACCGGACGCGTGTCGCCCATTGTGTGGCATCATGTTGAACTTGGCCAAACCCGCTTACCGCTCGAAGTGCACATGATATACTGCTGGTTTTGGGTGCGGGAGCTGCCTTGTGACAGTTTCCACATGGTTTTCCTGTTTTCCTCATGAACGAGCGCCTGGGTATTTCCTTCTTTGAGGGTTTTGCCTTGCGATACGCAATTAGTGCTTTGCACTAATCACGTATCAGAAACTACCTCTGTTTTTGGATTTGGGCCTCGATTGCCTTTGCATCCATGCACAGTCTCCATGGGCCAACAATCAACGCACTTTGACCGAGGGTCCTCGTTGTTCCGTGCTGGCCACAATTGCCATTGTGCAGAGGTAGTTTCTGATAAGCTTGTTATTCATAATATTTTGAAGCCTGACATATTTTGAAACAATTATGAAAATGTTTAAGGATCCAATTCAGAGCACGAACTTCCCACTAAAAAATCTTTTGGACCACCAAAAGTTAGTTTTCAAGCATCAACTAAGTGAGGATATAAATGTCTCACTTGTCCAATCTCTATCCATTTTTCATTGCTTAGATTTGAACCCTTGAGTCCAATCCTGAGGTACTCAACATATCCCCTACACGTCGTCCTCACCTTCCTGTCCAGAACTGTGTCTTCCTGCAAGTCATTGAGATATTAAGGTAACAGGTCATAAATAGAAGGCAATTGACTTTTCTCTTCGGGATCTTCAATTAATGAAGGTTCAAATAGTCTCAAGTTTTCTGCATTAATGACTGAGTAGATATGCATGTAAGTTGGTAAATCAAGGTGAAAAGCATTCTCACCAATTTTCTCAAGTATCTTGAAAGGTCCATGCCTTATTGACTTTAGCTTTTTGCCTTCACCTTGCGTTCTGTTCTTGATGATATACAGCCAGACTTGATCACCAACTTGGAAACTATGCTCCATTCGATGCTTGTCATGCCTTACCATGTATTTGGCTTGACTCTTTTCCAGTTGTTCCTGTACTACCTGGTGAATCTCTTGGATTTGTTCAATGAACTTGGTTGCCTTGTCCAAATCACTATGTCCATCAACTACTATGTCTTTACCAAAGACAAAATCCAAGGGAGACCTTGGTGTGAAACTAAAACAGGTCTTAAAAGGAGATATTTGTGTAGAAGAGTGTTTTGCTCGGTAACAAAAATGTTCATCCCAAAGTTTGAGATGCTTGATGCAATAGCCTCTGAGCAACTGGATCATTGTCCTGTTGACCACTTCTATCTGGCCATCTATTTGTGGATGAAAGGCTGTGATTTTCTTCAGTCTGGTGTCCATCAGTTCCCACAAACTCGACCAAAACTTCCCAATAAATCGAGTGTCTTGATTAGATACAATGGAAGTGGGTAATCCAAAATGAACCCATACATGTTAAAATAACAACTTTGCGGTTTGTTCAGTTGTAATCTATTTGTTACAAGGTATCAAAATACACATTTTGCTGAACCTATCCACAACAACATATATATATTCACGACCTTTCCTAGATTTAGGCAGTCCTCCAACAAGAAATACTTTCACAAGGATGAGAAGGAACTGGTAGTGGAGTCTACAAGCTTAGTTTTCTATTACTGGGCTTGATTTTAGCACACATGGTACACCTTCTTACATATCTAGAAATTGTCTATTCATTTTTGGCCAATAACAAAATCTTTGTAGCTGTGCAACTGTTTTACTTACCCCAAAGTGACCTGATATTATAGAAGTGTGTGCTTCCCGAATTGTCTTTACCCTTTCAGTTTGTGGAATGCATAGCTTCCCACAATGATACAAGAGTTAGTCCTTCACATGATAATCCAATTCTTCTATTTGTTTGCCTTGACTTGAAGTTGCATATACATCTTTAAAATCTATATCTTCAGCATAATGTTCAATGTAGCTCTCATGTAGTACTGAATTATGCTTAAGTATAATGGATGTATTTATAATAGGTCTAGATAATATATTTGCAGCTTTATTATGTATGCCATTTTTATATCTGATGATTAAATGAAACTGTTGTAGGAAACCCATCCACCATAGTGTCTTGATTGCTGTAACTTAGTTTGGGAGTGTAGATATTGAAGTGGTTTATGATCAGTATGTATGACTGTCTCTTTGCCCATTAAATAATGTTTCCACTTTTTCACACTCTGTACTAATGCATACAATTCTTTATCATATGTTGGATAGTTAACTACTGCAGAATTAAA
>APFE030598567.1:0-13933 GCA_000404065.3 Pinus taeda
CGGTAATTCAGCCATGATTAATTATTTAATTACTTCACACGAAAACAAAGAAAATCTCAAGAAAACCACCTAAAGTCTTTAAAGAACCAAACAATTTGAAGCACACGCCTAATAAATCTAGGAGAGCAAACCACACACAAACAATATCTTTCCGGATCGAAAACACTAGTTGGTGATGAAATCCAACGTCACAAAATTCAATACAGAAGTGGTGGCTAGAACAGTTACGCCAACAACCTACTTAATGAAATAGACTGGCACAAGTTTCTCCACTATAATTTTCTCGAGTGAAGATAACCCCCAGAGAGTCCAAGTGAGTCTAGTTGACGTCTTCTCCAGGTACAGTGGGATCTTCCCTCCACCGTCGCCTAAGAAAGAATCCTAAAGATTATGGCCACTAAGGTCACCAACGGAAACAAATATACCTGGGGGAACAGCCTACGATCCGATATGCATGCAAGGGCAGAGTAACAAGCTCAATCCCCTTGAAGGCTCCTTGACATAATCCAAGGTTTACCAACAAGTGACCCCAGGCTCCTCGACAATGGTCAATCCGAGGTTTACCATTTTTAATACGTGAATATCTTCTATCATTCCCAATGAGAAAGGATTGATTCCTACACTGGTTCAGATATGATTTCATGCTTCTCCTTTAAGAGGAGCTTTCCTAGAGCATAGATGTAACAATTGGAATTTCTCCCTACCGCAAGATCGACTACTTGTTTGTTTAAACTATCTTGGAGAGTTAATTACTCCCTACGCCAAGATACTAGTCTAAGCTATGTTGGTGAAAAGAGCCCTAGAAAATAAAAAGATTGCTAGATGAATTTTAATTAAGCGTTAATTTTATTGGTTGTTTCTTAAGTCAATGGGTGCGGAGATGAAACTTTATGGTGTGAAGACTCGACTCCAAAAAACTAATAAATGCACCTAAGATGATACCAATTCCTTTTCCTTTTCAATGAATTCCTAGCTAAGGAAGAGTTGAAAATGTAATGCTTTGAAAATCAAATCTTTCTCTTAACATACAACTGAAAGGAAAAAATTTTGTCTTTTTCAAAGAAATTTAAAAATGAGACTACTAATCATGCTCATGCAAAATCCCTTTGCTTTTCAACAATCAAAAACTACAAGAACAAACAATTCTTTTAGGAGAGATTTTATGATTTCTAAAAAACTCTAAAGACTATTGAAAACAAATTTTTCAACAAGCTTCTATAATTTCTATGAAAAGAAAACTCAAAACTATAATCTAATCTTGAGATCTAAACGAAAATGGATTGAAAAGAAACTTGAAATGTTTTTTAAGGATGCTTAACTTAGTTTTTCAGCTAATTAAGGATCAATTTGTTCAACTCAACAAACTAATCAAAAACACCCAATTACGTTTTAATAAAAAATGAAATTTGAAACTTTTAATCAAGTTTAATCAAAAGTTTTGCAAAAGAGAAAAATGGGATCTAACTCTCTTCAAGGATAGATTTCATAAACTAGTCAAACTTAGCATGAAGACCAGAGAGACCAAGGTGATCTAAGGCTCTAAGGCTCTTGATCTCTGAGCTATTACAAAGACTAAGCAAAAATCCAATAGGCAAAACTTCTAGAAAATCACTTCAAACACGAATGCCAATGAAAACTAACTCACAAGGAAATTTTGTTAAGACAAGTGTAGATCTGGGCATAAACTAACATCTATGGACAAAAACTAAACCTAACTGAGCGGATGGATCTTAGGTTTTTCAAACTTTTGAGAGGGTCCGTAGGCTCCCAGTAGAACCAGGTGCGGTACCGCTCTGTGTTATACTGTAACAGTGCAGACAGGTCCGCACTGTACCTAACGCAGAAGGTGCGGTCCTCTTCCAAAAATCTGAAAAATAAAAATCAAACTAGGATCTAACAAGTACCCAATCCCACACTCATCAAGGAAAAATCAGAAACCAAAACTCAAGTTTCTCAAGTGAAAGCAAAGACAAATCAAAAACCAAAACCAAACCAGTCCCCAATGGAGTCGCCAATTTGTTGGCCGAATAAATCGTTCTTGCGGACAAGACCGATCTCCCTAGTATCAAATGATATCTAGCAACAAGCAGCACAAACAAATCTACTTTTCTTTAAACATGTTTCAATTCAAAAATGAAAACTAAGAGGTGTAACAGACCCTACCTCGGTCCAATGCTTGTTTGTGGAAACTTTTTTGCAATAACGCCAAACAATTCCCTTTTAATAATCTGCATACACAAACAAACACACATCAAAAAACACCTGCAAAGATATTATAATAAAACATGTTCATTATGAAGATAAATGAGCTCATAAAATAAACCATTAGAGATAGTTCATTGAGAAAAACAAACTTGATTGTATTAAGTTTATGAATAAAAGAACCTTACAACCTATGCCTTGATGTTGCACAAGCTCTTTCCAGGGTCCAGCGGGAGTCCCCTCTACTTTGACAAGCCTCACTCACTTCCCAAATGAAATGAAAGGTATGTGATCTCTCCTCTCATAAGCTCAAAAAGGAAGTCTAATTTCCAGCAGCATTTACCCTCAAGAATCTTCAGCTTTCAACCTCCCCTACAACCAGCCCAATGCCTAAATTTATAGTGCAAATGGAGGAAGTTGCAAGGTCCACCATTGAAGGGATAAGTTCCTCCTTCAATGGGATAAGCACCTCATATCATGGAGTTAGCTCCCTTAGTTATGGAATGGATGAACCAAGGTGGAGCGGACTTGCCAACGCAATATTCCTTCTAGAAGCGTCCAGAAGTGACCCAAGATGAGTTTTTAAGAATGAACTCACGCCTTTTTAACTTTTACAGGGGTTCACACCCATCACTTAACAGGCAGAGTGGTCAGGTTCGCAGGGTACATGACCATTGGGTGCGGCACCGTAGGCAATGCTAGGAGAAAGTGCGAAACCAAGATTTAAGATATTTTTAAGGTCTTTCTCCCATTTTCAAGGCTTGACATGAAGAGCTGAGGTATAAGACTTGTAAAGGAGGTATGTATGAGTGGTGATGGACTCACACAAACTATATAAAGTCATGGTGACAATTTTTTGTGTAACAGGAACTTTAGTACTTAGAACCTATCATTTATTAGGTGGAGGGTATGGTCCCTCAAGAAGTTAGAGAAATGCTTTGAGCCCCTCTAACTTAAGGTTTTATGTACTTTTGACCTTGCTTATGGGGAATTAGTAAATTTAAAGGTAAAATGAACGGGGAAATTAATCACTTGACTTTGTGTAAATGCTCAATTATCATCCATACTTTGACAAATTGATGACGAAAGTAAATGATATGATCTTAACTAATCATTCACCACAATTCTGCAACCATTCAACTACTTACCCATCTACTCATCCTACCATTTTTTCTACTCTTTATTAGGGTGCACTTAAGCTGGCAAACCCTTATCAAACCTTTTCTTTTCTTTTTACAATAGAAATCTAGCTAAGTCTATCCTTATCACCTCCAAGGGCTCAAATTAAATTGTTAAGCTCATTTTATTTACTCTACCTATCTAATTATCTGCCAAGATTAAATAGTTTAGTCATATTTTATTTTCTATCTCTAAGTATGAAATTAAAAAGATGAAATTGCCAAGTTTAAACTATTTGACCATCCATAGATTGTGGCAAAGGTAACAAGCTGCACACAATCTTTTTATTTTACATCAAAAGTAAATGGTAGTGGCATTTTGACTTGCACACTTTCATGGTCTTTTTGTTTTTCCTTGGGGTTCATTTTTAATCTTTTTTTACCTTTTTACTCTTCTTGTCCTTTGATTTTTCTTTTAGGACATACTCTCTTTACATTTTTTAATTTTTTGATTTTTTTTTTTTAATATGGAAAACATATGTAGAAATCAAAAGTATGTACATATTACAGATTTGACCTCAGCCATTAAAAATTTATAACACTTATTGGTATAGGAACATAACACTAGGACGTTCAATCTTAGGTGGGACTTGATTGTTTCTTTTCTGCCTATATCAATGCAGCATTATAATGCGGCCAAAGAATGAAATTTGTGGTTACCATTTCGTCAAATGTGGAATGTATATTCATTTGAAGGCCATGCCCGTTCTTATATATGAGAATGAGTGTGTTCCATCCTTTCACGCTTGTGAAGGGCCGTGTAGCTTTAATTATAAGTTCCTTGCACCATCCATTCCAACTTTGATGGAGCATGGCCATGTTGCTAGCTAGAAGGAACCTGGCACATGGAACCTCATCCTCACTCTGCCTTCCTCACCAGTTTCGTTATTTATTTTCCTTATAAAATAATGCACTTAATTTTAAATTTGTTAATCGTAACCAGTGAACCACTCATTCACTGCACATGCAAAGTAGTAAATAGGAAACCAACCGGTTTGCGCCAATTATTTAGCTGAAACAAATTTCGGAAAATATATTTTGATCCTGAATGAACCATATTTGATCTAGGAGCCAGTTAGTTTCATGAATCGACCAAGGAAGGGAAACCAAAGTGGTTTCTCTAATGACTTATGCCATTGCATATACAAATCATATACAAATTAGGGATGTTGAAACCAGTATAAAACTAAATTTTTGATAATAGATATGAACTTTACTGGAACCTTTAATCATGTGTATTTATCTTTAGTCCACAGGCTACTGCCTATTGGAAATATTAATCTCAACCATCGCAGTGATTAAGATGATTGAAGTATCTTTTTATTGCAGGTTGCAGATTTTGTTTGCAGAAAGAAGGGTCTGGATTAAA
This sequence comes from Pinus taeda, assembly GCA_000404065.3. Lineage (NCBI taxonomy): Eukaryota > Viridiplantae > Streptophyta > Pinopsida > Pinales > Pinaceae > Pinus > Pinus taeda. Next base: position 4,750 of record APFE030598567.1, read on the forward strand.
GGAAGATTTGTACGGGACTACAAACTTCCCATTCCGTAACACATAAATTAATTAAGAAAAAATGGTAATTTAATTCAGGGTTAGTAAAAACGTGTGTTCAGACATTTATTCTACAATAGATATATGTACTCCGTAACATATAAAATGTTTTTTTTGTACAATCGCCCATCTAGTGTCTTAATATTTTTTAATTTTTCATGAATTAATGTGTTAAAAATGTATGTTTTAATATACATGTAAGTTTAAGTCTTTAACTAAGGGGGAGATGTAATTCTAAGAGGTCAAGGAGAGAAAATTATGGAGTAATTTGTGGTGGGTGTAAAAATTTTTACAGTGAATTACTCCACAACTCCTAATAAAGTGTAAATATCAATAAGAACTCATGTTTTACTTGGTAAAGGAGCTTCAACCTCCACTTTTCATGCAAATATATCTTTCATGTATTTGAAAATATAATCTAAAGTATAATGGTTAGAATATCTTTATGGAAATATCACGTCTGTTTATTGCGCAACCACTCTATTTTTACTCTATTTTGTTGTGCGAAAATTTTCTTTATTTTTTAGCTCTTTTTTGTTGTAGAAGTCTACTATGTAATTTAATTTTTGCAATTGTAGAACTGAGGTAGACTCCTTTGCCTCATATTTCACATGGTATCAAAACGGGTGTAAAATTTTATTAGTGTAAGTGTAAGTGTAAGTGTTTTTACTGGGAGTTAAAAGGTTGCTTTGAAGGCATTATAGCTCTTTTTTGTTGTAGAAGTCTATTGTGTAATTTAATCTTTGCAATTGTAGTCCTGAGGTAGACTCCTTTACCTCATATTTCACATGGTATCAAAACAGGTGTAAAACTCTATTAGTGTAAATGTAAGTGTTTTTACTGGGAGTTAAAAGGTTGTTTTGAAGGCATTATTTTTGGAGCATATTTATGAGTAGGAGAAGATTTGTTTTAGCAGTTAAAATGGAAGCAACAAGCACAAACTTGAATAATCGTCAAATACCTCAATTTAATGGAAAAAATTATGACTATTGGGCTATAATAATGAAGGCTTTGTTTTATTCTCAATATATTTGGGATTTGGTGGAGAATGGGTTCCAAGAACCAGTAGATGCAGCAACATATAATGCTTTAACACAAGAAGCAAAGGATTTTCCAAGGAACAATAGGAAGAAGGATTCAAAATCCCTCTTCTACATTTTTCAAACAGTTCATGAAAGTATTTTCCCAAGGATTGTGGCAGTAACAAAGTCCAAACAAGCATGGGATACCCTCCAAACAACCTACCATGGCATGAAAAAAGTAAAGACAACAAAACTACAAATTCTAAGGAGAGATTTTGAGACAATTTGTATGAGATAGTTTGAGAATGTAGACTCGTTTTTTACATAGATAATTGGTCTAGTTACTCAAAACCAGGTCTCATGGTGAGACACTTGAGGAAAGGAGAATAGTTGAGAAAATTTTTAGAAGTCTGCCAGCAAGATTTGATGCGATCGTTGTGGCCATAGAAGAGACATCAGATCTCTCACAATTTTTACTGGATGAGTTTCATGCATCATTGATTTCTCATGAACACACACTGAATATAGCAACAAAATCCTCATGGGAGCATGCCTTCAAGTCATAAGTTTCATTTAGTCAAGGTAGAGGTAGAAGAAGATCAAATATTGGAGGAAGAGGAAGAAGCACACCCAGAAGTGGAAGGGGTAGAAATCAAAATCCAAGTCAAGGCTCAAGACAGAATCCAACATAAGGATAGAGGTATGATAAATCTCAAGTTCAATGTCATTATTGTAAGAAGTATGGTCACTATGCAAATGAATGTAGAAAGAAGAAACATGCTATAAGTAAAAAACCAAGTGAAAATTTCACAAAGTAAAATCATAACCAAGATAGCATGTTTTTAGCTTTTAATGTAGCACAAGAAAAACAAAGCGATGTATGGTTTCTAGATTTAGGGTACAACAATTACATGACAGGAAACATAGAAATGTTTACCAATCTAGATGAAAGTGTGAAATCTGAAGTGACATTAGGGTCTGATAACAAAGTCTCTGTCATGGGCAATAGAAGATTCAACATCTGAAAAGAAGGGGGAGACGAAGTACATTTCAGATGTATATTTTGTCCCTGTTTTGAAGCATAACCTCATAAGCATTGGACAACTCATGCAAAAGGGCTACAATATCTTTTTCAAAAATGGAGAATGCACAATTTTGGATAAGTCTCCAAGCAAACAACTGATTGCAAAATTTCAAATGACAACTAATAGAATTCTTCCCTTAAAGATAAATCCATATTTGAAGGAAGAAAGTGCGCAAGCACAAATGTAAATGAATTCACAAGAGGATGAAAGAAAAATTGCATCTGTCACACAAGTAAACTTTCAGGTAGAGGTCAAGGATGAAAACTAGTTATGGCATTTGAGATTTGGTCATCTCAATTTTGGAGGCTTGAATTTATTGCATAGGAAATGCATGGCAAAGGGGTTGCTACTCATAGAAAAACTAGATAAATTATGTGAAGGATGCATCTTAGGACAACAACATAGAGAGACATTCCCATTAAGAAAGTCAATAAGAGCAAAGGCACCTTTAGAGATTCTACATTCATATTTATGTGGACCAATGTAGACACTATCAATTGGTGGAAGCTATTATTTTGTTTACTTTCATAGATGACTACACAAGGAAGACATGGTTCTACCTGCTAAAACGAAAAGGTGAAGTTTTCAAAAGCTTCCGCCAATACAAAGCTTTTGTTGAGAACCAATGTGGACACTACATCAATGCTTTGAGGACTAACATAGGCAGAAATACATCTCAAATGAATTCCTATGTTTTTGCAGGGAGCATGGAATTCACAAGAAATTTACAACAAGGTATACACCTTAGAAAAAAGGTGTTATGGAAAGAAAAAATAGGACCATTATGGAAACGACAAGGAGTATGTTGAAGGAAAAGCATTTTCCAAATTACTATTGGGTTGAAGTTATTGCTTGTTGAACATATATCATTAATAGGAATCCAACCAAAAGTTTCAAGAATATGGTTCCTAAAGAGGCATGGAGTGGAAGAAAGCATAGTGTCACTCACATGAGAGTGTTTGGATGTGTGGCTTATGCACATGTCCTAAATGAATTAAGGAATAAGTTGGACAATAAGGGGGAGAAATTCATATTTGTTGTATATAGTGATGAATCCAAGCATACAAGCTTTACAATCCATTAACCAAGAAGGTCATAATCAACGGAGATGTGCAGTTCATAGGAGGGGAAGCATGGGATGGAATTTTAGAGAAGAAAATCAATGTGAAAACATGTATACCACATGAAGAAAAAGAGGAATTTAATGAAACAAGTAGTTCCTCAATGGTGATTCCTCCTACTCCTATTCAAGATCAACAAAGCAATCATAATTGACATTGTCAACAAATAATAAGATTTTGTCACACAGTCAAGAAAATGCTACTCCAAGCACATCGCAAAGACCCACAACATCATCTACTTCAAGCACAACATCAAGTGATATGTCAAGCCCATATTTTGCAAGCATAAGGAGACAAAAAATCAGACATTTAAGTGAAATTTATGAGAAAAATGAAGTTGATATTATTGTAGGTTTTAATTCCTTATTTGCATTATTTTTTCATGTAGATGGCCCAATCCATTTTGAGGATGTAGTAAAAGAATAAAAATGGTTAGTGACGATGGATGAAGAAATAGAAGCAATAGAAAAGAATGGTACATGGGATTTAGTGGACCTTCCATAACGAAAAGAAGTCATTGGATTGAAATGGGTCTATAATACCAAGAGAAATGCTAAATCAAAGATTGAAAGGAATAAAGAAAGTTAGTTGTCAAAGGATACAATCAACAACATGGAAGATATTATGCAGAGACATTCATGTCAGTCACGAGGATGCATACAATGTGTATAGTGTTGTCAATTACCGCACACCATGAATGGAAAGTGTATCAAATGGATGTGAAGTCAACATTCTTGAATGGAGTGATGATAGAAGAAGTATTTGTTGTGCAACCACCTAGTTATGAGGTAGAAGGCCATGTTTAAAAATGTGTAACTAGGTTTGGTGTTCATTAGTATGAAGTGTATTCTTGTAAATGTAAAATTAAAAAGAAATTATTATTATTATTGAAACATGGGATTCATGCTCAAGTTATTTTATTTTATAGGTCAAGCACCCATTGCGTGCTTCTAGCATTTTTCCTAGGTATAAGAGTCAGTTTCATATATGAAAGACCCTATGTGCACACTGTATATTGTAAACAAAATTTTATTTTTTCTGGAAAGTGTTAAAATACCTCCAAGATCAAGTCGGCCTAATGAGCTCTCAAGTTAGCCTAAATGAAGAGACATAGCCACCCTTGAGGAAGCATACATATAAGAGGAACTCATCCTCCACTTGGATCAATTCATTCACTCATCTCCTATGTGAAGAAGGAAGAAGAAGGAAGTGTGATGAAGATAAGGATGAAGAAGTCGAAGTGTTTGGGTCTCTCTCTATTCTTCTGGAAGTGCGAAGTTAGGGTTACTGCATTGGGATAGTCTAAAGTTCGATTTTGAAGGAAAGAGAGAAGGGAAGGAAATTGAAGGTCTCTTAGGTCATCCTACTAGCCCTAGGACTAAATTTAAGGCAACCAAAGTCAAGAGGAAGGTTTTTAGAGGGAGATCGAAGTGTAGCAGTAGTTGCAGTAGTTGTTGGGGAGAAAAAATTCAGATCTACTAGGAGGTCGAAAATATTATAGAAGGAGGCCGAGGAAGACTTGATCTTGGAGGATATTTGTCTAAGTCTAGGTTATGGTATTCATCAATTGAAATATCTGAAATATAAGATGATATTTTCTGGTTTTCCCCTCAAGAGGATGGGTTTTGAACTTGGCTTGCAGCCTATATAATGTGTCATTGTTCTTACTGTTTGGTAGTTGTTTGATGTATTTCATGTTGGAATAAGGAATATCAAATCTGACAAGTAAAAAGGTAAAAAAAATAGTTACCAAGTTAAGATAATTAACATACTTTTCCTTATTGAATTCTCAACATGGTATCAAAGCTTTGGTTCTCTACGGGCATCATGAAGATATCCTCATAATGAAGAAAGTCATCAAGAAGATTTCAAGCCATCTCAAGAAAGGTATCAAAGAAGTATGGAGTCTCATATTCTCTTAAAATAAGGTATCACTCAAAGAAATGGATGAGGGACTCTTCTTAGCTCTCTCTGGGACATTCTAAGATGAAGACATCTAGGTGATTGATAGTGGTGCATCAAGGCACATGACTGGTCACTCCCACCAATTATAGACTTTATCAAAAGGAAAATATGCATACTATGTGGAACTTGGAGGCAACAAAATCTATCCAATGAAAGGCATTGGTACATCATCCATAAATCTCAAAGATGGAAGCAACAACCACCTCAAAAACATTCTATTTATTCCAGGTTTGCACAAACTCTACTTTCTATTTCAAGCTTAGAAGATAAAGGAGATAGGGTAACCTTCATTAATGGTAAAGTAGTTGTATGGGAAAAAGGCTCAAGCATAGAACAAGTAAAACTGATTCGTATTCGAGAAGGAAGGATCTACAGATTAATATCTCCCATAAACCATGCCTTATTTCACACTAGAATTAGTCCATGTGAACTTTGGCACCGAAGGTTTGGTCATCTAAATTTCAAAATTTTTCTGACTCTAAATTCCATAGTAAATGGAATACCAAATCTGAAGGAGGATTATGAAGGTGTCTGCAAAGAATGTTCATTGGGAAATAATACCAAGAGACCCTTTGGAAATAGTGCTTCACATTCGAAAGAAATTTTGGATCTCATTCACTCTAATGTGTGTGACCCTATGACTACAAAATCACTTGGAGGACATCTTTAATATGTCACATTCATAGATTATCACTCAAGAAAAACCTGGGTTTACTTAATGAAAACCAAGGATGAAGTATTTATTAAGTTTCAAGAATTCAAAGCTGAAGTGGAGAACCTTACAGAAAGAAGAATCAAGATACTTAGATTTGATAATGGAGAATAATATACATACAAAGAGATTATAGAACTATATAAGGAATATGGGATTAAGAGGGAGCTGATTGTTCCATACAATCCCGAACAAAATGGAGTTGTAGAAAGAAAGAAAAGATCCATTGAAGTAATTTTAAAAGCAGTTTTACACGATCAAGATCTACCTAATCTTTTGTGGGGTGAGGCAACAAAGATGGAAGTCTACATACCAAATTGATGTCCTCACAGGTATCTAGGCAACAAAACTCTATAAGAATTGTTCACGGGGAGAAGCCATCTGTAGATCATCTCCGAATCTTTGGATGTTCTGTGTATATTCATATAACAAAGGAGAAAAGAAAAAATTTGGATCCTTCTATTATGAAGGGCATATTTTTTGGGTATAGTAACTCATCGAGCCTATAGAATCTATATGAAAGATGGACATCACATTGAATTTATTCTTGATGTCATATTTGATGAGAGCATAGCATTCAAGAAATGAAAATAAATTTCTATAGATTCAGATGACGAAGAAATTCCCATATTTGAGGAAGAAGTTGACAAGGAAGGAGATAAGGAAGAATGACATAGTGAACCTATTCAACCCATGGTCATTCAGGAAACAATGAAAAGACCTAATTGGTTGAATTCTACAGTACTTGATTCTTGTCATGGGGCAGCTCAAGGATCATTTAAAGAAATTAAAAGACCCAAGAATCATTCTAGGTATGTTGCATACATGACAAAATTAATAGAAGAAAAACCATACCCCTTTGAAAATGTTGTAGAAAATCAAGAATGGAAGGGTGCCATGAACAAAGAATATAAATATGTAAAGAAGAATGGAGTCTGGGAGATCGTACCTAGGCTTGAAGACAAATATGTGGTTACAATTATCACTTACTGCAAAAGTATTCGAATGGTGCCAAGTGATCTCAAAAGAATGAAAAATAGAAGAGGATATTTCAGTCATTTTCCAAGAAGTAGAAGGACTCAAAGCATACATCATACCCTCTCCATTCGAAATTTCTTGGAACAAGCTTTCCAATGACATGTGGAAGTCCAAAAATGGACTCTTGGATCAAAAGATATGGTATACCAAACTTTGAAGGATTTGAAGCCTTAGTAAAGAAGGAATATCAAAGATTTCAATATTGGAGGTCCAGAGTTTCGGAAATCACATATTGGAGGCCAGGAATACTAGCGCATCGTAACATCAGAGACATCGAAGCTCAGACGAGATCGGTGCATTGTAATATTGCAATATCAGAACTTTTTCCAATGAAAACTTTTTAAAAGTTGCTACAAGGGTAATGTGCCGATAGTGTAGAAAATATCGTGGGACTAAATAAAGATTAACAAAGGATTCTATTGGAAAACCAAAGGTGGGTGAGCCCTTTCTCTCTCATCTAGCAGGACACGTGGTGGCATATGATTGGTTTCGATAAGCTACACATGGTGGCATATGATTAGCATTGATAAGCTACGCTTGGCAGCATATGATTGGTTCCAATAAAGCTACAGTGGCATCTAATGTCAGCGTGACGTGGTGGTATGGAAGGACACATGGCAAGAAAAATTGACATTTTGAGGGGGCCTACAAGGGTAAGTATGGCTAACACATATCACCACTCATGATGTTCCACATGGAAGTAATGACATCATATCGAAGATCGCATATCAGAGGTTGAGGATGTTGGAACTTTATAACACTCGGCATTTGAAGAAATGTCGATAAGCGGGCTCTGATATAGTGTTGGCACATAGTCATAAGAAGAACTCAAAGGACCAAAGGCGTAACATTTGGGGATGACCACCAACGGATATCAACGATTGGGGAATTGAAATATCACAACTCCCATGTTATTTCCCCAATTGGAAACCTATGATGAGAGGGGCTTTGATTTTTGGAGAGAAAGTTAAAGAAACTCGGTTGCAAAGCACTTTACAAAGGAAAAATGGCCCCCAAGTAGGAGAAAAAGGCCTTAGCACCTTAAATCTAAGCCTTTGGTCATGAACCTTGGTACCATGGAGGAAAATAGAAAGGGGATAAACAAAAGGGGTCAAGGACATCGAAACTCATTGTTTTCGTAATATATTTAAGAATAAAAGACCCGATGGGTAAAGTTCTGATAGTGTGGTACAGAGCTTTAAAGGTGTATGGGTCGGCAACTGCGGTATTGAATAAAGGCATAGAGAAGTTGGTAATTGAAATGGGATAATCCTGTGGAAGCCTCTGCAATAGGAAACCAAGGTCAACATTGGTAGCATAAATGAATTCAACTACTTCGCATGCACGTCTTCAACAAGTTAAATGGAGGTATGGGACTCAGGAAGCAGTGTACAAGTTACCTGAGAATTAATTTTTCAGCATCAAGCTCCACATAGTTAGACAATGAAAGATAACTAGGTCAATCTATGTTTATGTAATGTGGCAAGAAACCAACAATCTATCACTTCGAGCTCCATAGAGGGAGAAATTCAAGTAGTTAAGGTGAAAGCAATAGGTGAACCTGTCAAGTAACAGAGGAGGAACATCATGGCAAGGGCATGGCCTAATCATAGGCGATCACATGAATCGACATGGAGATATTTTTATAGGGTCATTATTTAGTTTTCCCATGTTCTGTATGTTTTACTTTGTTACATTTTAAATATGCAATCAATCTGTTGTAATCATTTTGGGCCATAGAGCCATTGCACACCGAGACAACTATTCGACTGGATAGTTGGAGCTTGGTTGAGATATTTTATAGTTATTGTTCAAAGCTCCCCTCTCCTTATAAATAGAGGGAAGAAACACTTAAATAGTGTTCAAAATTTGTGGGAAAGAACTCTTGGGAATGGCCTTTTCCTATTTTCATGAAGGCGGTGTTATGAACCTTGATGTATGCAAACTTCTCAGAAGAGTAATACAAGATTTCTGGTGATTCCAACTTATTGGATTGCAGTATGTTCATCTCCATTTTTGTTTTCATATATGTTAAATATTATTCTCAGATTTCATGTCATGTAGCTATTAGACATATTTCTCATTAGATGTAAATTCATTTAGATCAAGTTATTGATGGAAAATTCTTGTATTGATGTGAAAACAAGGTCTTTAAAAAATGCTCCATGTATCTTAGCATTTCATAAGCATTCTCTCTCTCTC